>VZTV01093241.1:0-12827 GCA_013400875.1 Anhinga rufa
AAGCATTTTTTAAAAAATAATATAAATCCCTCTGCTTCAGACTGTATAAAGTGTCAGCTACTTTATCCCTGCACTTGAAGCAAAGCCAGAAAGCTCAAAGGCAGACCTTTATATGAAGACCAGATAGACCTTGAGGAACAAGAGGGGTTTTTTTCAGCAATTTCATGGACTTTTCCTCTTGAAATTTCTTTCTGTGTCCATTACTAACCAACATACTACTCTGTTGGTGAGGGAAGCTTCCTAAACAGATGTTACTTTCTGAGCACTTTTTCTACTTTCTTCACATCTTTGTATATCTGCAGAGCAACACAAGCAGCTTTTTAAAATAAAAAAGCTAAATTTAACATTTCTTCACACGGGCAACACTGCCACATTGGAGTGTTAACTGCTCCTAAATGCTTCTGTAGCACATTTCCTGCCAGACTCCTGTATGAGGTAGTGTGGTATGCAGCAACTGAACATCAGATATGTTAGATCTATCAGCTGCCTTGGATAACCACGAACAAGTCATGATCATGACCCATCTACATAACAGGGTGAAAATAGTACCCCCTGTTTTCCCTACTGATCGTTCATAAAAGACAGTATAGCTAAGCATTCTGTAAAATTAATTTTTAAAGTTAAAATAATTACTTGTTTCAAATAGTGTCTAATAGTGGAAGCAGAGAATACTAACTCGGTAGGAAACCTTGTATTTTCTCAAAACCAGAATTTTGTGAGAACAAAAATAAGTCATTGCATAGTACACATGAAGTCAGTCACACTCATCACAGAAAGAAATGTGATGATTCTTTCTTTATTTTGAAAGTAGAAAGGATCCTGTGCCTCCTGGAGAGTGGCAGGATGGTTGGAGCATTCTGGAAAGAGTGGGGAGCAGCAATTTTTTCCCACTTATCTGCTGCAGAGGAAAGTGTTCCACATAATGCATTTGTGATCTTATCAGAGATCAAACCATTTCACTCTTTTGTTAAGAAAGAAAAAAGCCAGTTGATACGAATATGCAGTCAAGAGTTCCTTAATCAAGGACAGTAAATGTACTAATATCAGTAAATGACCTGACTGTACTTCAAGTGTCTAGCAGTTAGAGGGCTTAAATATGCCAATATAGAGATTTAAAAAGTCCTTTAACTCATTTTCTTATTCTGCAATGACCTTAGTTATTTTATTACATAATTATTGGATTATGGTCATGGATATTGATTTTACAAATGCAATTTTGATTGTATTAGATACTGTATCGCCTGCTTAAAGTAAGAACCAAGGTATAATGACCAATATTAGAAACATTACAAAGAAAACCTTTGAGTGAATTCCTCTGTAGGTTCTAAACCATTAACTGTAGCTGAATTTTTACAGTTGTAAAATTCAAACACTGGACATATATATGGAAGCGGGTGCTACATACCTACAGTGGTGAATTACAATTTTTATACATAAAGAGGAAAATATGGAAATAAATTAATTTTATTCCCATGATTACTGTTTCTTTAAAATAAGTCTCTTGCTCCTAAAAGTGAGCAAACAAGTAACTAGAAAATGTTTAGGGTTAACTTATTTTATAGTTACTATGAATACTATCACAGTTTTAATATTCCACAAAAAAGTTTTGGCCACATAATTTTGATTTTGTGCTGCAGCAAAAAGTGAAAACAAAGCAAAATAAGTCAACTGACCATACAACTGTTCAAGGTACCTGAAATGGGTTAAGAAATGTTATTAATACAGCTTCACAAAGATTCCTTTTTATCTTAATTAATAAAGGAAACTAAATTTTGATAGCTCAAGTGACTAGAAAGAATAATATTACCTCCCTTAAATAAATAACCTTGCCAGTGTTGATCACTAAATGGCACTTTGTAACCAGCATAGTACAGTATTAATGAGCTGCAGCTAACAGCCAGAGTTAAGATGTCAACTGCAACAGAAAAGAGTGAAAGCATTATCTCCTTCATCTTGTGGATTTGCTCGCCAGCTATGAAAAATTTAGACCAGGAATCTTTTTGAATTCTCTCAAACACTTCTTGACACCAAACAGTCAAGAGTGAGGAGTGAAAGAACATATTTGAATTTTTTTGGCTGAACAATGCTCTTCAGACACAGTTCTTGCAAGTTTGAACTGCCTCTTCGCCACAAAGAAGCTGGTTTCCTCTACATGAACCAAACAATGCTCAGGAATGGTAGAAACTAGAAAGCTAATTAAATCCACAGGCTGTTCTCCAAACCTGGGGGCTAATTCTTAAGTGCAAGTCATGACTTGAATCCCTGCTATCTGTGAATTATCCACTCGCTGTATGATCCTAAATAGCAGATACTAGTATGAAACTAAATAATCAGCTGAAGTGCCCTTCAGGTAACAGCTTCACAAGACAGCTAAAAGAAAGCTGGTAGTAGGGTTTTCAGTATATTACCTTTAAATTTCAATTTTCTTTTTAATTTGGGACAGCCCTAACCTGCAAATTCTCTCTCCAAGATTATGAGAGGGAAGAAACTGGTAGACAACATGTTTACAAAGGTTTCATTTTATTACTGATAGAGTGATCTCTCAAGGAGAAACTGGTTCCACTTACAAGATTAAAAATAATTTAGAAAAATAGACATCTATTTGCCTTTAAGACATCAGTTAATTTCAACAACTAGAAATTGCCATTTTTCCCAATGGAAAGTACAAAATACTGAAAATAGTCGAAACTCTCTACATAGGTGGCAATAATTCTGGAAAACTTAGCATTAACAGGCCTATAATAATAAACAAGGGTATTTTGATCCTAATCAGATACTGGACACATTTTGCAAGAGTGACAGAAGGATTTTTAAGTACTCTACAGAGTTTTAACAAATGAAGCTCTGGTTTCCTATGGCCATAGGTCTCTTTCTCTCTATTACCCTTTAATGCCTACCATCCTGTAGGGCATCCTTTCCAAACCAGCTTGCAGTTAAGCTTGTACTGGCTGGTTCGTTGGCTGATGCTGAACCAGGCATCGAACAGCAGAGCTTTGCCTGTCTTTCACTCACTGTGAAACCTTGAAACTAGACTCCAAATAGCTTTGGTCAAACAACACACAGTTCTCGGGTTTATTCTCACAGTTCTTCCAAAATAATTATCCGCACCAAAGTGCCATAGAGGCTATATATGCTTTTACTGTGCAGTTTATAGGAAAGTTGTTGGACATCTTGGAATCTGCTGTCATAAAACATAAGATGCATCTTTCTTCCCTAATTACTGGGCACGTGATAACTCACAAATACAATTTCACATAACCTGCAGCATTCACAGCGACTCAGTGGATGATGCTGCATCATATTTTTTGGTTATGATTCTTGTAATCACTGTTTAACCCATTAACTTAGCTAAGTGTTTTGTTATAAATGACTCTGGCAACTCTTGTAGGGAAAGAGGCTTCCTGAAAGATCAAATGAAGGGGACTGAATAGATACTGCGAGAAGATAAGACATAGATTACCATTGCAAGGGCCATGGGCTGGGTGCAGGGAATCCAGAAAAACTGAACGTAAACCACCTTATACACAGAAAACTTTCCAGATCACAAGTATCCTATAATTTTCAGTTTGTTATTGTATATAACAACTAATTTGCTTACACAATGTTAGTAGACAACAGCTAAGGAAAGAAGGGAATATTTTTTTTAACAGAACTATATTTGCCAAAATTCAAAACCACTTTATATTGACATTGTGGATTATGAATGAAAACATGTATTGAATCTTCACAATCAATTAATGCTTAGGAAGTGTATAACAAGAAGAAGATACTAAGAAAATTTAATTAGATAATGGTTGCCTAACTTACTGTGATGTTTATTTATAATATCATGAAAATATTCTAACAACCATCCATATTGTCTAGTATCTTAGATGCCATGCCACTGCATTTGCATTCCTGGAACAAAAGGCTTCATTTTCTTGAAACATGTTATGGCCTGGCCTCATTAATTCAGAAAAAAGAAAATACAATTAAAGAAATCTTCAGGGGTTCTAAAGTCATCTGAATTTTGTGCTAGTTAATGACAGGCGGTATTATTAGCTTAACTTAATCCTGTTACTTTACTGTGTTATATATAAACTATTCACATTTTAATCCAAGTGTTCTACTGTAATTTCACAGTGAGAAATTCAGATGCAGAGTCAGAAGGACATTCTTGTTTTGATGGTTACATCATGAAAAAAATTAACAGCACCTTCTGGTTGAATCAGTGCAGTCACTAAGATAAACTTCAAAACAATTCTACTTTAATATTTTCTCTAAATATCCATCATATCTTCTCTTTTATAAGATGAAGTTGGTAGACAAAACAACAACCTTTCTCCCTAGCCAAGGAAGACAGAAGAAGCAAAGCAATAACTTATGTCATAGGTAATTAATTGCTGCATAAAGCCAATATATATGTATTATAGCTGTGAATCCACTTCACTCTACTTGCTTAAATCCTTCCTTAAAATTTTCATATGCAATAATATCTAAAAAGAAGTTCCTGTTAACAGGTTACTGGTGTCCTGAGACCATTTCCTTTCACATCTAATATGCTTGCCAGTTTCTATCATTTCTTTCATTAGTGGGATTGCAAGCTTGTAGAGATTGTCATTTTATTTGCTGGTAGACATTGTACAAAAGAAGTGAAGTTCATGACTGGCTCTTGGAACAATACACTTTTATAAATAAGTGTCAACATTGTATCTTCATACAAATAAAATTAAAACACTATCGTTGTTAATGGTTTATAACTTTAACTGTCTAAAAATATTAAATATATTATTGCTATCTGAATTTAGTTGCTTGAGATCAAACTAACACTTTTTATATCTAATTGTCATCAAACTGGTGTGGTTCTTCATGACTCCTCTAGGAGATTTGCTTGTGCACAAGAATCTGGCCAACAGTTAAGGCACCTAGTTTTAAATAATTATAAAGAATCACAATATTTAGTTGAATACGTTAGAGAATATTCACTTTTCACATTGAAAATTACAAGTTATTGACGAAGCAAAATAATAAAATGCAATGTTTGGGTAATGGAATATAATAAAACATCCCTTTAATATGCATTGTTGCGTATTTTCTAGATTATAAACAACAATGGTGTAATTTGATATTAATATGTATGAATTGTTCAAAAAACTGCATTGTCATATTAATGATTTGAGGAGATGTTTGTTGAGCCTGATCAATGTATTGATTTAAACATGTAGGAATGTTCCTGTTACTTAGGCAGCTTCCTTTTGTTATATCAAGAATAGTAATTTTAATGGAGAAAAGCACAATAGAAGATGATTGATTGTCTGCTTTTGTCATGGAGATGAATTATTGCAGAACGCGAACATAAAAAAATGAAAGCATTGTTCTATAAACTGTCCCTTGATTCTTTGCTCATTTTGGTGTATTGTTTGCAGACTGTGGCATAGGCTAATACAAAATAGCATAGTAAATAAGGCATTTTGCCGAAGTAAAATTACTTTCCTCACCAATGAAGCCAGGCTTTCAAAAATCAGAGTACTGGCCTGCATGCTACATATAAAATGTGCAATTTAATCTATGCCAAAAGCAGAGTAACACAAAGTTCGCATAGCTATTATCATTATATTAAATTAGTAATGAGAGAACATAATGAAAGATGAAAAACTTTATTTAAGCCATAATGGAAAAGCTGCTCACAAGCAACACAAATTAAAAAGTAATACATTTAATTTTAGACAGCTGGTAGAAATAATTATATTTTTACTTAATTGTCAGTAATTTGTGAATGAAGCCAATTTTTTCCATGTGTGTTATTTTTTCTTACTCAAGGCAAATCGAACTGTGGTCTTAAAACTGTCATACAAGTGATAGAAATGAAGAAAATAAGGAAAAGTTACCATTGTGTGGTCTAACTTACAAACACTGAATGATGCAAGTTTGTGTCAGCAATCCCTGTCCAATGGATACAAATAATGGTATAAAACGAGACACAACTATTCTAAGTGCAAATATTTTTTTTTTAAATACTTGCATTTCTAATAAAACAATATAATTTTAAATAAAGTCTCAGAATTAGTCTTATTTTGAATGCCTTCTGGGTTCAAATGGAGAGTCCTCTTCAAAGGCCCCTGTAGGACACCATTGGATTTCATTTAATTATTAAGTTATTTTACTGAGGTTGATTTAGCAACAATACTACAGAGGCTGTGAAAAAAAGAAAATCAGATAAATCTAGCAGTGCTTTTTTTATCTTCCTCTGATTCACTGCTACTGTATTCGCTTGGAGACAGAACACTTCATTCTAGATACAGCTATCACCTGGTGTTTGCTAAATTGCTGTGAAATTCTTGCAACAGCTGTTTGTTCCTGGGGAAACATTCACTTCATATTGCTGCAATAAACTGATCATTGCCAATTAAATGCCCATTAATTGTGTAAGCAAGGATTACTGCCAGATGTTTACATTAGAAAGAAAAATATCCTTTGCTATTTATTTTCCACTTATAACCATCCCCTTTCATGTAGATAATTACATGAAAGTGTTTTATTTTTTAAATATTCCACAAATTTGGGTTTGAGAATTAATAAAATACAGTCTCCTTGGAATATGTTTAGAAGGATACTAATATATATTCTTAGTGCATGTAATTAAAACTGAATGTTTTATTTAAAACTGAAAAGTGTATACTATACACAGTTTTCTATTAAATTTATTTCTAATACTTATTGATAGATTTAAATTTTCCAAAACAATTAACTTACTCCTACTGGAAAACAGCTTTTTCAAGAAATGGCCAAACATATCTCCCCACCATCCCCTGCCGACATGTAAATCCTGTACAATGTACAATCTCAGAGATTATGAAAGAATTCTCTGATGAAGATCTCTATCAGGAATGGCTTGGAAGGGTTTCCCTTATCAACTGAACTATGAAAGGAGTTTTAAACAAAGACAGACCAGTAAGCTGCGGGACCATATTCCTATGATGAAAGCTTGAGAAAGCAAGGATACTATTCCAAGTACTTAATTTTGATAACCACTGCTCACAAATCATGGAATCACTGAATCCTAGAATGGTTTGGGTTGGAATGGACCTTTAAAGATCATCTAGTTCATCCCCCCTGCCATGGGCAGGGACATCTTCCTCTAGTTCGCATTGGTCAAAGCGATGTCCAACCTGTCCTTGAACACTTCCAATGATCCACAGCTTCTCTGGGCAACCTGTTCCAGTGTCTTATTACCCTCATCATAAAAGATTTCCTCCTTATATCTATTCTAAATCTACTCTCTTTCAGTTTAGAACTGTTGCTCATTGTCATGTCACAACAGGCTCTGGTAAAGTCTCTCTCTGTCTTCTTATAAGCCCTCATTATACATTGAAAAGCCACAGTAAGGTCTCCCTGGAGCCTTCGCTTCTCCAGGCTGAACAACGCCAACTCCCTCAGCCTTCCTTCACAGGGAAGTTGCTCCAGCTCTCTGACCATTCTCATGGTCCTCTGGGCCCACTCNTGGTCTTCTGGGCCCACTCCAACAGGTCTATTTCCTTCTTGTGCTCGGGACCCCAGATCTGGATGCAGTACTCAAGGTGGAGGTCTCACCAACACAGAGTAGAGGGGCAGAATCTCCTCCCTTGACCTGTTAGTTATGCTTCTTTGGATGCAGCCCAGGATACGGTTAGCTTTCTGGGCTGCCAGCGCACATTGCTGGCTCATGCCCAGCTCTTCGCTCACCAGTATCCCCAACTTCTTCTACGCAGGGCTGCTCTCCATCCCTCCATCCCCAGCCTGTGCTGGTACCGGGGGTGGCCCCAACCCAGGTGCAGGACCTTGCACTTGGCCTTGATGAACCTCATGACGTTCACATGGGCCCACTCCTCAAGCTTGTCAAGGTCCCTCTGGATGGCATCCCTTCTCTCAAGCGTATCAACTGCATCACTCAGCTTGGTGTCAACTGAAAATATTTCTGTAGGACAAGTTATTACCTGCACTCTTAGTCATATACATACCAGAGTAACCATGAAAAAATGCATTGAACAAATGCACTTTATAGCACATAGTAATCATATTGTGACTTAAATTTCTGTATTCCCATCAACAAGACCAGTGAACAAATATTCAAACTAGTAACTAAAATAGCCAAGTTACCACCCTAGAAAAAACACCCCCCAAAATTTGTAGCCATTTACCACTATCAGAGTTAGACTAAGGTAGTTATGCTTACTAAAATGTACATAACAGCACCCAGATACAGAGGTAGTCCACCAACTCAATTTGGCTCAAAGTGAAATTTCACAAAAATACTGTGTACGAAGAGGATCCACCACTTCTGAATGATTCTTAAATTCCTCCGTCCAACTATTGAGTGCATCCTTTCGTAATATGTGCAGTCTCAGGCCCAGATTTGAATTAGCATATAGCCCAAAATTACATGTACAATTTTAATAACAGCAATGAGCTGAATGAGACAGCGAAAAGCAGTATTTTCATTAAGGTATATTTGAAAAGCACTGTGAGAACTGGGAAAGCCTTTAGGATTTGATAGGTGAGCTGCATTTATCCCATCTCCTCAGGCAAAAATATGCAACCCGTCTTCATCAACTAAAACACAAAGTAACTGTGATGCCATCGATGAAGGCCAAAACCCAGTGATTCAAAAATGTACTGACAGGTCTTGTCGTAATTGTAAACAGAAAATAAGATGATTTTCCACTGAAATACTTGTAGAAGCAATTCTTACTCCAAATTTATTTGACTAGCATTAATTGAACAATACTGTATGACTCTAAATTTGAAAAATACAGGAGTGTACATAAATATACATATTTACTGAAGAGCATATCAACCAGAACTACAAGTTAGCAAAAGTTTGCATAGAAAAGCATTCTCAGTGTGGGTTTTTTTTTTAACTTTTTTTGATCTTGAAAAGGAGTAATTCTGAAAAAGTGTTAGAGTTACCAGTATCTTTGTGAGATGAATAAGAGCTCCCAGTGTGATGCCATCCTTGTTCATACTATTTATAAAAAGTGCGACATAAGGTAAGAAGAAAGATTACATTAGTTTTGAATATGGTGTTGTTATGGCTTGATCATTTCCTGCACTCACAGTTCAAAAGACTTGTGGAAGGCCCTGGGTAGTGTTGGTAGAAGAACCATGGGTGAGAATAGGGACTAGAAAAATGAGCTTGATAAAATACCATGCTCAAAAAGGTTTTTGGTCACTAATTACAGTTATGCCAAAAAGATTTGGTCAAAATATTTTCAATTTCTATTTATGAAAAACTGATCACCTATTAGGTAAGAAATTTCCTCCTGAATTATTGGGTATTCCAAATCTCTTACCTCATTTTCACTCTTAAATAAATATATTGTTAACACAAGTCCTGAAACCTGAAATTTTCTTCATAAAGCAGAATTATGATTTTCTGTCTAGCTTTAAATCAGAGTGACCTGATCACATTCAGCAAGCAGAGTCATGGACAAACTGACATTTCCTAATCAAGGGTTATTTACATTAATCATAAAGTTTTAAAATGGCACAGTGGACAGACTTCAACACTATATGAACTTGGCCAAAAATAGAGTGCAAACTTTCTGCAGAGATGAACTGACTGACGGGAACAATTTAACTAAGGTTTTTTATAGATTTTGCTATTGTTTTAAATTTAAAAACAATATCTTGTAAGTTAATTTGTTGCTTCCTTCCTCCAGTCTTGAGTGTTTTTTTAACAGGATTGAATTCAGGAAGTTCCTACGGATTGTGTTACTTAGAAGCTCAGAATAAATTATCACAATTATCAGTTTTGGGACCTTTTTCCTAGCAGGACATAACTTTTTTCCTGATGCAGAGTTATATTATTTTTCCCTACTGGCTAATAAATAAGATGGCAATATAAAGGATATAAACAAAGAAATGCAGTATAAGCCTGTATGAAAGACAAGGCATCCCCAGTCCTTCTTGCCAAGCCAGCCAGAGACAGGCACAGGAATTGGCTGATACCCTTCTTGCCCAGGCCAAAGCAAGGGCTAGCAACAAAATTGGTTTACATTTCCTGTGAGATAACTTGAACAGAAATAAACAATATCTACCATGCAAATGCAAACTAATGAAAACACCCAAGCTGTCTTGCAGTTTGGGGTTCTTTTTAATGCACCCGTATAGTAATCTATGCCTAGATAGACTCTAAAATACATCTGTCAAATAGCCTAACAGGTGTGAACGCACATAAGAGCAGAGAGGGCTGTAGGGCATGTGTGCGTGTATTTGTATGTATATATATGTGCACACACATACTCACCTATACTTCCTGTGTACATACACATGCTAAATGAGTGCCCAAGATAGTAAAGACAGGCAAAAACTGACTAGATGGAATATTGTTTATTTCATCATATTGAACCACACACCCACTTCGGATAGTGATCACAGGACACTCTCTGAGCTATGGAAGATATAAAACAGCAGCACCTGGCTCCTTAAATATCTCCACAGGCATTTGTAATGGCATCTTTGAAGTCATCTGTGCACATGTCACATGTTTAGTCTCCTTATTGACTGCCCCAGCTGAGCACCATTTTGATTCTTTCAGACATTCAATAATCTGAGAATAAATCTTAGGAAAATCCCTCATAATTTCATACACATCCCTTCCAAAATTAGTAAGGGGACAGGACACTGCTTCCTTCCCACATCTGATTATTTTTTTTTAGCTGATGCTAATTCTTTCATTTAACAACTGCTTCACTGTGATCATGCTCTGTGCAGTTTTTTTCTGGATTCCATGTAATATTGGTGAACAAATGAAAATAATTATCAATCCCTTATCTCAATTCCAGAAGTTATAAGAGTTATTCTGTCCACTGGTGTAAATCATGAAGTCCAGTGCTGTAGGTGTTCAATGGGTAAACTGTTACAGAACAAGAGGTTTTTTTCTTTTACGTTTTCCCTTGCTATTTTATTATTCAAAATATCTTCTGAAGATTAATTCTGATTTTAAAAAATAGATACAAAAAACAGAATAAGGAATAGTGATAAAACTTTGATATAAAAGATGAGCATTTTTGGCTATCTGATTTCACAGTTATGAACTTAAAATATCCCACAATACATTTTCATCTCATACATTCTTCCTTTTAGGTCTGTGACAAATTAGCTAGTGCAACAGTTGTGAAGCTGGAGTTCCACTTTCCATCTACAGGAGTCTGAATATTGAGGGCTTTGAATTAGCCCACGACTTAGTGAAGTTATTGATGAATTTGGACAGTTTTTCCAAAGCAATAGGATGCAGCAGGAAGTGCTTTGTCAGAGCAGAATTTCAGTGTCTGGGCAACTGGATTGAAAAATCTTAGTGCAGAATATTAAGCCAATTTTAAGTGGAAAATCAAAGTAAAAATAGTTGTCCCTTAATAATACTTAAAGCACCCTTCAACCAAAATATAATTTAAGTAGAAATTGCCTTTCTACAGAAATAGTCTCAAAAAAGCGGGGGCAAAGACAGTAGAAGGTAAGAGTAAGATCTGTTGAGAGAAATAAAGATGCTATTGGAAAAATCCCTTATTTTCTGTGCTAAGTGTGAACAGGAGTTAACAGCCTAGGGAGAGAAAAAGAAAGTAGCCACATGTTCGCATGCTATAACCAAGTCTAGCAGCCTGTATTTAAGGAAAATGGACTTCTTGAGAGTTTCCTAAAAATCATCTAATTTGTAAGAATGCAGAAACCATCTGCTAAAGAGGTGGTTTAACCCCACTCCTACCCAGATATGTAGGGCTTTTTACACTTTTTAGGAAATCTGTTCTTTCAAAACAATGGATTGGAAATAAAAAGTAATTATCCTGCTATTAAATACTCAACTCTTTTTAGTTTATAGTCACAATTCTTTTTTTTTTTTTTTTAATTATTACACTAAAAAGCTAACTATGTATCTGTAAAATATACTAAAGTTTCAAAAGGCAACAAAAATAATTCACAATAATTTTAATCTCTCTTTCCCAAGTGCTTACTCTGCTTCCTTACAAAAAGAGGTATCAAGTCCTTTCTAATTTGATTTTTCTTAGCAATGGTCAACTATTCACTGATTTATGTATTTAAGAGGACTAAAACTCTTTTCATCCTATGAAGAAGGTTAATAAAATTTTAGCGTTAAGTGTAACTCCTGCCACCACCTAAGGCCCCTACATGTACTAGCCAGAAATAGCCAGAAGTGGAGAAACTTGGCCATGGTGTGTGAACACAACACAAAACAGA
This sequence comes from Anhinga rufa, assembly GCA_013400875.1. NCBI lineage: Eukaryota > Metazoa > Chordata > Aves > Suliformes > Anhingidae > Anhinga > Anhinga rufa. Next base: position 12,211 of record VZTV01093241.1, read on the forward strand.
GGTTTTGGGCAAGCTTCCTCAGGGACTGGAAACAGAACAGAAACTCAGGTGTGACTTTTTGCCCAAGCTAATATACTCCAGTTCTTGGACGGGAAAGATAGTTTTAATTGAATGCAACAAAGCCAAGATTGTATTGATTTCAGGACTTGAAGGATAGGTCCGCCTTACACTGTGCAGAAGATACCATAACTGTCATGCCAGCTTGCAGATTACATAGAAACTGCAGCTTCCCTTTTGGTAACTGTTTAGCTTTCCTGGGGTACTTACCCTGCCCTATTACACACACAACACTTTATGTGTTTGCCTGTTTAAAGCAAATATAACGGGGTTTCCAAGCACATTAAAGTCTATGAAAGGTTATCCATGGTAAAGACGTTCAGGAAAGACTTATCACCCTTTGACAGCAATAGACATTGCCTCACCCTAAATATAATTGAACTGCAAATATTCAGGACATGAAAAATTTCTTAACATAAAGGCATTCCCCTCTTTCTTCCCACCATCTCAACCGTACCGATGGCTCTGCAGGTACATCTTCTATGATCACTTTTATGCCCTACCTCCACCATGGAGATATAGGCAGAAGGTGACACCTTAGGGTAACTCAGGTTAAAAGG
>VZTV01093256.1:1563-35425 GCA_013400875.1 Anhinga rufa
CAAACTGTGTCTCCCTTCCCCCACTGCTCTGTTGTTAGCATGGGAAATCACGGCCCCAGTCAGAGAAGTAATGGTCACTCAGTAGAGAGGAAATGCAACCTTGGTGACGCAGTTTTTATTTCATCAATTAATCAGTGCCACCATGGGACCCCCATCAGGTGTGCCAGTGCTCCGAGGATGTGTCCCACATGCCATGGCAGAGTCAGGACATGTTCCTGCCTAGCTAGTTATCCCATAGGCCTTCCACACTGTGGAATATAGCACCAGTACTAACCAAAATGTGCTAAGTAGCTGCTCGAACTTCAGTTCCTACCTAAGGAATGCTTATTTCGTTCACTCAGAAATTCTGCCATGCACAGCTTGCTTAGGAGTTCACCCTGTTCTCAACCTGTAACTGCAAGGGAAGAAGAGACTCAATAAAGGCTCAGAGGTTTTGTTCAAATGGGTATAAAGAGAGAATTTAAGCTTCACACATCTTAGCTAAATGGTCCAAAACTCCTTCTGGAGAAAAAAGAGAAAGAAATCTAAAACTCTCTGGACTTTCACACAATTTTTCCAGCTCTCCCGTCTGTTACACAGACTAGACATTTTGCAGATTTCTTGGAGAACTTCCTGGCAACCACCAGCAATCACCAGGGCAGGATGCATATGTGTTAAACTGAAATCTTAAACAAAATCATCTTTTTGAGCTTCAAACATCGGGTTTTTTTTGTTTGGTGTTTGTGTTTTTCTTTTTTTTAACTGTGAATTCTGAAAAATGGTTTAGTATTATTTTATTTCACTGCAGCTAGTTCAACTGTGCTCCACCTTAGGAACAATGGTGCAGCAAAGGCTTAGGGGTTACCAAATGGGTGTGTTGCATGGCCCTTCTAGGAAGAAATTGCACAGGTCTCTTTTTCTGGACATCTTGTTATTTCTTATATAGTGAATTTTCTTTCCCTGTATGCTGTTGTGATTCGGATCTAAACCAAGCCCACAACTCATTTTTTTCAGACAAACTTCCTGATTATTAAGTCAAACAACCTGGGGTCCATGAGGTCAATGGCTCAGTTTGTTCCATAGCTGTTAATCAGGCAAGAATTAATACACGGAGCATAGGAGAAATTGTCAGTTAAGAGTCAATAAAAGGACTTCATCTCTTTGTGAATCCCTAATAGCTTAACAGCCTTCTCTTGGATGGATGGCAGGTACCATGAAACATGTAGGTATGACCCCACATTGGTATTAATGCATAGTTAGTTGTTTTTATGTTCAAGGACATTGTGGAAGTTCACAGCTTTCACCAAGCTTTCTCCTTTACAAATGATACCTGCAGCATACGCTTCGGGGGAGTTATGGCGGCATGAGGTATGCACTGGCAGGAACTTGTGCCGCATAAACGCCCTCCCCTTTCACAGGCTGCACCTCACAACTGCTGCCACAAGTCATACAAAATACTTCACAGTGCTGCGAAATCTAGAGCGTTATCAAAGTACATTTTTTGTAAAGTTACTCAGCATCATTAATAAACTTGCTCTTAATTCATGAAACAAATCACCTTAAAAGCCCTGATTCATTTATGGGTTTTAATCAATAAACTTATTCTCAGTATGCTGTTATTCCCCTCATAATATAAGTAGGTAAATAGCAAGGTAATATCACTTCCTTTAACTACCCATAGGGTAGGTGAATTTTAGACATACTTACATCCCACTTGTACCAAAGTCAGAAAATGAGGCAAGATTAAGCTGCTTGCGTAAAGTCACGGAGTCAGCTGCTGCCTGTGATGGGATAAGACCTCAAGTGGTAATTCTGGGCCCATTCTGGCTGACTACAGCCCTCCACTTCTCTTGGGAGTCACACATTAAACAAAAAAAGAAAAAAAAAGTTCTGAAAGTATTAAAACTAAGTGTAATCAAAACCAGGCTTCAATACAGCATGGGAGAGTAGTGAACCAAAAAGGCAGAAAGCAGGAGTCACCATGAGCTCGCTAGAAAGAAGACTGAGGGAGGCACTAAAAGGGCGTTTGAGATGGAGTAACGCGCTGTCATTACTTGCAATCCAATTGCTAAATCTTGCTTTGCTTTCCAGAGAAAATTGCTGACAGAGGAAGTCAAATTCTGGATTAGTGCAGTGACACATCTGTATGCTTGATACAAACAGAAAACTGGGAACGCTGAAGTCAGTGGGTGTTACAAGTGCTCGGCACCTCTTAGGGGATATGTATTCTGCGATCAGCAGTGCGACTGCAGCGTGTCTGGGCACAACCATAGAAGTTTGAATTGAACGACCTCAGATAACAACGGCGTTCACAGTGCAGAGATCGAGGCTTCAGAAAGCCTTTACGAGCACCTTTTCTCCCACAAACAAAATATCTACAAATATTATGCATTACAAAGGAACTGACACTGAAACAAGGAAATTCCCATTGGCAGCCCAGTCTCAAGTATTACCTCTAACTATCAGGGACAGAGCAAATGCCATCAGGCCTCTGGCAGATCCAGTAAAAGCTATCAAAGTCTCAAACTCAGAAATGCAAATGCCCTGCACTCCTCAATTCCTCTTCAAGGCCAATAACTGGCCAGTAAGTAAACTTTGATAACTAATGGAAATCAAGAAAACTATAACAAGCTGCTCAATAATTCTTCGCTAATGGGAAAGAAGGATAAAAATAATTTATGTATATTCTTTGTGATCCTGCTGTAAAAATCTCAGGCAAAATACACAAATCATTATTTTATTTAAAAGAAAGAGGGGCAAAATGGTAATAATCATAGTTATTTCATCTAATTATTCCTAAAGGAATCCATAAGAGACTAGAAAATACATAAAAACCACCACTCCTGATCTGCTACCTGGGGAGAATAAAAACCATTCTAGTAGGAAACATAGGTGAAAAAATAATGAAATTAGCATCTCCAAATTGTTTAAAAAAGGATCTTCAGCCTAAAGAGAATCGACAGCATAGCTTTAAGGATAGATAAATGGCTGCCTCAAGGATCTGTCTTACCTCCTCTTTTTTTTTAAGTAATACCTTAATTTGCATAGTAATAACCCAATTATTGTAAGATTAGATGACAGAAATCTCATTATTACTGTTCCTACAAAACAGTCGATATTCCATTCAGTACCTTTTAATGTTACACACCTTAAAACATAATTATTCCAATATATGCTCATTCATCTTTAATGCAATTTCTTTAATAATAATAAAAAAGACTCTTCCTGTAATTGTTAGGGTTTTTTGGTTGAATATATTAGTGTTAAAACATGATTTTCCTCGTTCAGGCTGCTATAGAAACAAGCAAAACCAACCAACTGCTTAGGGGCATGCTCCCTCCCCTCTTCCCAAGAGGGAGTCCACCAAGAGGCCTAAAGCACATATGTTAAAATATGTTGCAACAACTCTCTCTCTCCATCTCCCCACTCCCTGCTTCTTCCCACGCTGAGAGCTGGTCATAAGACAAGCTTGCAAACAAAATCAAATATATAGTAGCATCAGGCTTCTGAGAGTTATTTGTGTTTAGGGCTTGCTGTTACGGGGAGAGGGGGAAGGGCTGTGGTTTTAGGGCTGCGGGAGGAGAAATCAGAGCGAGCGCAGAGAGGCACGGGGCTTACCTGCCACAGGCTTTCTCAGTTTCAATTACAAAAATAATAAATGCGATAAGTGGCCAGTTACCAGATTAACAGCAGAAAGGAAACGGGGGAAGGAGATAGGGCTGGCTCCATCAGAAGAACACAGCACCGCACATGCTATGCTTCAAAAGGATGTCATGAACAGTTACGAGAGTGGAAACAGCAGCTACTATTTCACCAGTCCCATTTATCTCAGTGTGTGCAAGGTAAGGCTAGGGAGCCTTTTACAGGCAAATCTTCTGTACCGCTCCTTCAAATCCAAGAGAAGCTAGAAACAACTGAGAGCTGGTACTACTGGCTACCTGGCGGGAGCCCATACGAAATCAGTCACCAGTGCTTAGTGGCCATTGGATTTCACAGTCACTTATAGAGGCCAAGGAAGAAAAGGACTGCGTACAGCAACTCTATTTATGGACAGAGTCCTCCTCACAATCTACCCCGGCCGTGTAGAGCGGAGCTGGGGGAAAAGTTGGTGGAAGCTGTTCTCTGCATAAACACACAAATTCAGCTTGCTTGGCTTTCAGTTGATCGCTTACCATCACTTAAAGCAGTAAATACAAGATGCAATTTCACAGGAGTTATTTACTGTTTAATTTTTGTGAAAGCCTTCTGTCAAAATGGCATGAAGGAGAAGTAATTTGGCCAGGTTCCAATTTTCGAAGTCCTTTACAATCACCGAGCCACCGCAGGTCTGATTAAAAAGGAAAAGCGTGCGTAGCTGGAAACCGTCCCTGGGTGGAAGAATTCCAGGGATTTTGCAGGGTTGGGAACACAGCTTGCTGATCTTGGGGGTTAGGCAGCCCACCTCCCACCCCCGATCGCTATGGGGTAAAACACAAGTGGGAACTGCAGGGCAGCCTCTTTACACTGATCTGGAATTTACAGAAGGGGAAAATATCACGTGCCAGCGCACAAAGCCCACGGGGAAACAACCATCTCTGGTGCTGCCCGCAGGCCTGCACGGAGGACAAGCTGCAGCGCAGAACGGTTGGACCTTTTCTCTGAAGATTTTGACCACTTGCCTAATAGTTCTGGCTTTGAAAAGTTTCCAATTATACCATGTTCCACAGAAAGCAAATTAAAATGACTGTTTTTACTTGAAAAAAAAAATAAAATAAAGCAGTGAATATGCTAATGATTTTTCCTTACATTCTTATAATCTCGTTTCATGCCTTTAAACAGAAAACCTTGTGAATCTTACTATGAAAATTATCAACAAAGAAGAAACAGCCTTCCATCTTACACCAAAACTTGGAGGGCTGAGTTTATACCATCCTGACCCAATCTGACTGAAATTGAAAACTTTTCCTCTTCCATTAATAGCTTTTCCAATTCAGCAGTTCAAAGCTGCAATCTCTCACAGCCTATGCAAGGATTTGGGATGATTTTATAAATCTGTGTGGCAAATGAACATGAAAGAGAAACTCTCCTTATGGCTGGGAACTATCCTTTGGGGGGAAAAATGTTATTAGCTTTTTAGAGAGCATTTGCAAGAATAATTTGCACTACAGCATCTCCTTTTATTGGCCTTCCAAGCAAGTGTTGAAACAATTTGTCTTATCATATATATTCACTTTGAATAGGGACCTCATGTGAAATGCTTGTCTTGAAACAAGAAACAATGGGTTTGAAAACCAACACTGAAAAAGGTTGAGCGTGGCAATGATTTATTTCAACAAAGAAATATTGAAAGTGAAGGGGGAAAGGAAAAAAGGAAAGAATAAATGAAAAAGGAAAGGAAAAGCTTCTCATTTAGTCTGTCATAACTTAAGGCAGCTATGCCAAAGCTCCCAGTTTGGTTCAGCAATTTCACAGGTATTACAACAGGAGGGTAAATCGCTACTCCTGGACAGCATTTGTATTTCATTACTTCTTAAGAGTCCTCAGCCAAAATCAGGGCCTCACCATGTGAGACTTTGCACAAACAAACAGTAAAGGAACACCTTTACCACCCCCAGACAATTCATGACACACAGCTGGAAGTCAGGACTACCATCACCTGTAAAGAACAGCAGCACAGGACAGAGCATTTCATACAAGGAGTACAGAAGTCAGTGGAAATCCTTCCCCTCTTTCAGTGTGCTTTGACTAATGGAAGAAGCAAAGCCGCAGATTGCTCTTGAAAAAATAAGCAGTTCTCTTGCACTGAAACCTCCGAGCCATCTCACCTTGCTCTGTGGGACAGTTCTTCAACACAGATGACTCTGAGCAAAGAGAATTGATCTCTTTTGTGCTTTGGTACAACAGAATGCAGACGGTAGATCTCCAGTTCTGACAGCAGCATTTCATTCTGCCAGGGCAAATAACTTCCATTTTAAGGAAGGAAAAAACTATTAATTACATGACTAGGAAACAATACTACATTTGCAGTGAAGTTACATATCATTTGACGTAGAAAACCAGGGAAAGTACTTTCTTCCAAATAAAATCAGTAACAAAAAGATCTATGGAAGTATAACAAGAAATAATAAAACCAAAGGTCACCAGTTGCATATGTTTCTAGTGCTGATTCTTCCCTACCGCAAAAATTCCATTTGCAGTTGACAGCCGTGCAAGGCAGTTTGCTAGTGCATATCCCTTCCCCTTCTACTGGGGTTCGAGGGATTCCCAATCGGGTTAAGAGTCTGTTCCTCACAGGCTAAAACAATTTACTTGTTCAGTTGCTGCAACTCTTCTACCTCCCATCTCAGCACTGTATTGGATACACTAACCAGAATTTACCCAGCAATACTACTTCCTCAGACCTTTTCACTTAAATGCATTTTAACTGAAAATGGTTTTTTAATGGAAACTGCCTAGTTTCAATAGCAAGATTCTCAAGCCCAGAATAATTGAGTTGAAGAAAACAGATACAAACCCCACCCCAAAAACACCCCAAAGGCCAGCAGGACAGATGCTCACCCAAGCTGCGAGTTCAAACCCTGCTTTAGATGAGAGCCCTGAACCACGATTCTGCGTCTTGTGGGAGTATGTTAACCTCTGGGCTATGAACTCCAAAGTGGTGTCTTTCTCTCCAGGTTAGATTTGACTTCTGGGAGGTGGGCTTTTTTTTTTTTTTAAGTGAAAATTGCTGAAAGCTTTCTTTTTCATTCTGCTTCAGACAAAGACAAGAACAGAGGGGGTTTTGAAAGGTTATTGAAAAGTACAATGGGCCAGCTCTTCAACTTTCACAAATCAACACAGCAACATTTAAATCAGTGTAACCCTCATGACTTGACTAGCTTTCAGCTCGACCCAACAGAAACAGAAATTGTGTGGGCTTTTTATGTTTGATGAAAACCAAGTGAAGCTGACCAGCAAAAGAGAGCAGTTAATTTCCCCAAAATTCTCACCTAAGATAAGAAAAAGGCAAAAACCCAAAAAAAAACCACCCACATCCAATTCTTTAAAACATTTGTCCATGCAAAGCTATAGACTCAAGTCCCACGTCCTTAGCTAAATTCTCACTGGCTCCTGAGAGATGTCTGTAATAGCTCTTCCTCACCTATGAGACCATTTCACTGCATAAATACTGCATACATAAAAAAGGCCAAACTTTGCTTCACTTGCTCATGACAGAATTGCCACTTGTTTACTCACAGTAGTAAGGTAAGCCTATTCAGCCTCATGTCATCAGCTTGGAAAGCAATGTATTTTATACATTGACATTCTGATCAATATTAACTTCAGAGGTAGAACTTGTCTCTTTCGAACTGACCTATATAGGAAAATATAAAATCAACCAGAAAAAAATGCACAGCTAACAGTACAGGAAAAGACAGACAGACTTAGTAAAATAAATAAATAAACCCTGAAACCATTGTACACAGTTCTCACTGATGCTTTGGTCAGCACTATGCACCATCATAAACTGTACAAAGCAATTTCTGGCAGCTCTGAACAGCAATTGAAGTCCAAAGCTTACTTACGATTCATCTAAAAAGTCAAATTGAAGCATAAAAGCACATGACTACATTTTTAACCAAGCCCGGGATACACTGTTCTAACTGCATGAACTATTTCTTCCTGCTTATCATGGCCATCATCAAGACTCGATATTTGGCTGCTCTGCAGTACTTTGTAGTGTTTCCAAATGAAGATGCATATTATTATATAGATGTAGCTACCATACATGTGACTCCATCTGCTTGCTGCCAATATAACATACTTGCTAAATATTGCATTAGTATTTAATTGTGACATAAACAGGCCCATATTCAGCAAGTGCCTAGCTTTCAACATTTGAATAAGTGCTTACTCAAGTCCTTAAAGTTAGCCAGGTGTTTAAGTACTAAGCTGAATCAGGGCCAAAGTCAGAATAAGTGTTGACATGGTATATTATAAAGGCTTAATATCGAATGAATAATGAGGCCAACGCAAAGCTCATTCAGCTGAATTTCACTGTCATTATGCTACACACACACACACGTAATTCCTGGAGACATCTGATCTAATGGAACTCTAAGGTCAAGCAGAATGATCGTTCCCATCTATTTCAGTGTGAAAACAAAATTATTGGTTTGTGAATACAAAAGTTCTCTCAAGAGTAAAGCTGTTTGAGACACACTTGTCCACACATACAACAAGGGCTTAAATGCTTATCTAAAAATCTGACCAAAAATTTACCTTTGACCCTGACAGATGTGTGATAAAAACTGTAGAAGAATTAATAAAATCCTACATAACACTTCATTTAAATCTGCAAATGACTTGATAAAAATCTTACTATCTTTCTACTGTACCTCCCTTCTCAGATGACTTGATTACAAAAAAGTATGAAAAAATCCCTATTCACTAAATGTCTCAAAGAAAACCAAATAGCTGATAAAAGAACCCCATCTCTGACTATTCTGAATGTCCATGGTATCTGTAAGATGCGTTGTAATATTAACACTCTTTAGGTTTATCTACTCACATGTGGCTGAAACATTAGAAATCTAGGTTTGAATCACACAAAGACCAAGTTTTGATGCAATATATATTCCTACCAGTGTGTGGCTTACATTATGGTCTGGGGAGTCTGCCATCACATAATGTGTCACTTTCTATAAAATAAAATCTAGGAATTATTGAAGCCATTGTCATTTCATATGACAAAAATATCAATGTTAAATGTGCCTTTAAAACATTTATCAGTCATATGTGTCAAGAAGCAAGAGATGAGGAATATTTCATGTGAGTAAAATGTGGATAAGTTAACTTGACAAGAACATGTATTCACTTAAGAATGGGATATGTCCCTCTTGGCATGGACATCATACTGTGCAGAGTCTCCAAGAATTTAATTAGAGCTTGTAATATAGTAATTAACTACAGTATATTGAAACCTTTTGTAATTTTTATTATTTTTTTCAATAGTGGGAGAAGAAAGAGAAAGGATCATGCTGGAAAAAAAACAACGGCACAGGAAAACAAAAGCCACTGTAAATCCACAGCCATTAAAAGGTGTGTGGCAGGCTTTGTCATCTTTGTTCCATCACTGACCTCACCTGGGACCCGACTATTTATGACACCTTCTCTGAGTAACATAAATAATGCAATAAAGTCTGATTTATTTTTGATAGCTCTACAGAAATAATTCCACCTATTTAGAGAAAATATCATTGCTGCTTCACAAAGTCGATGGGTTAAAGTCTCCCAGTCTCTAAATAGGTATCTTCTGCAACTTGTCAACCATAAGTATTGCTGGTTTTATGCAGAAAATTAACATTATTCCAAACCTGAGTCCAAACACAAAAATCAGATACTTGAAAGCACTGAAAACACTTCCTTTTATAATGTATGTCTCGTAGGGCTTTGTTTGGCTTCCACAAACACCAATATAGAGTCCTGTGGAGATTTTCTAAATAATCTAGACCAAGTCAGGAAGCGGGGGTGAGCCTAACCTAAGATACATTTTCTCCTTTTCTCACACTGTAAGCAGGGCCAAGTACAAGAGAAGGGGAGAAACTGTTCAACCACACATTGCATGTGGTCCTGCAGGCATGTTTACAGATGCAGGGGAGAGGACAGGGAGGACTTGACAAGGTGTTAGGCCTATTAATCATCTCCTCCCCTGTGAATCTGCAAGTCAACACCGACTCTTGGAGATCTTTAGGTTCAGCTCTGATTCCCCGAACAATCAGCAAATCCCAAACCTAGTCCTTTCCTCAGAACTCTTCAAAATTTCACATTTATGAAAACAATATCAGGATTCAATGGATAACATATTGGACCCAGAGCAAAAACATACACATGTATTATTCCAGCTTGATCCTTGTTTGGGTGGCTGATCTTAAACGCTTCTGTTGTCATTTCTCCACCCATAAAATAGCAATAATAGTGACTTATCTCTTTGATAAAGTATTTTGAAATCTGTGAGTAAAAAAGCACTATGAAGCAGACGAATTTCATAATTAGGCATTATTATAGTCTAAGTCGCATTTGGCAAAATAAAGAGAATATAAAAGCATCCAGGCTCTGATTTATTGTTACATAGTTCCTGAAGGTAGTCCTTTAGACTATCTTTGCCTTCTTCACTCAGCTGTACGGAGAGTAAACTCAACATTACGGAGAATGAGTGTTAATATGTTCAGGATAAATGCATCTGTGAAGCATTTGCAGACATGATGGTGAGACAAACTTACCAGAGCATAATGGGTTACCACGTGTTAGCTGAGCCATAACTTTCTGTGTGAATGCTCTCAGGCTGTTGCAACTGCCTCCGATAATCTTTTAAACTGTGGTAACTCAATCACTTCAAAAAAGTAGCTCCTGCCTGAGTTTTCAAAGCCAGAATCCTCACTGACTGTGGAATCTTAATTCGTAATTTGTCTGCTGGGATGGATATGCTTCAGCCCTTACTTGTACTTCGAAATGACAGACTTTTTGTTGGTTGGTGAAGCTGGGTCAGAGTTGAAAACAAAAATCCTACCCAGTTTCCCCATGCTGCTTCCCAAAACCCTTCTCATGTTTGCTTGAGAGTGGATTTCCCGGGGCCAGAAAAGGAAGCAGCCATGAGCAGGGGGAAGGACGCTCATTGCCACCACACAGTGAATTGAGGCTGCCCGAAGGCCACAGAGCGGTGCAAGGGACCCCCCGGAGCTCCCCCAAACACCTCTTCCAGCCAGCAGGAGCCCCAAGGAGGGGGGGACAAAAGCCCACGTGGACAGGCTCTCAGAGGAAAGCCGGAGAAGACGTCTGCAGCCGGAGCACCAGCATCACCAGCATCACCTTGACTGGCAAATGTAAGCCAGGGCCTGTTCTTCAGCACAACATGGCTTCTTCTTCGATGCTTCTTCTGCCCCCTACAAAGGACAGACTCACCCATGATGCCTCACGGGACATCTCTGGTTGCTGCTGTCCCCCAAAGGAGGACCAGATCCTGGCTGGGACTGTGGCCGCTGCCATGGGCCACAGCCACGCCAGAGTGCACACCGACAGCCACCCCAAACCACGGGCTGTTGGTGTCAACTCCTTGCCCTCGTCCTGCCTCCTTTACAAGTGCAGGCCCAGCCACTGGGGCCACATCAGCATTATTTAATAACACAGGGCTTAAAACGAAACGGCACAACACTGCTGGCACCCATACTGAACACCCAGACTGCTGACTGGGAATCATGCCTGGCCTGTGGCGACTCCTAAACCGTCTCTGAGCCCTGTTCGTGTAAAGCCATGTTGGCTGTTGGCCCAAAACCATGCCACTGTGCCTTGTTCCAACAAGGTGAAAGCATGGACAGCAGCGTGCAGGGGCCTGGGATCTTGTCTCAGAGCATGGGGAGGGTCACCCTTATGATCCTTCCTCCCTGAATCCCCATCACTCAATCCCTCGGTGCTTCGGTACCCCACATCCACCTTCCCCTCAAAGGGCAGCAAATTGCATTTACTGAGGCCTGCGGAGGGCCCTGCAGCCTTACGTGCAGGGCTTGGGAAAGGGCAGGGCGTGCAGAGGCTCCTGCAGAAACCTATTCTCCCTACATGACTGGCTGGCCACCCCTCATCAGAGGGCATCGCTACAGGAGCCAAACCTCANAACGGGATCTTGTCTCAGAGCACGAGGAGGGTCATCGCTACAGGAGCCAAACCTCACTTAAACCGAGACTTTGGGACTTCCCTACGCCCTCCCTGGTCCTCTGGAGGACCATGAGGACATCCCATCCTTAGCGATTAGTATTCCAGGTAGCTCGAGTCACAACTCCAGCCCTCTCACAGGTCTCTGTTGTAAACCTTCACCTAAAGCACCAGCCCAATCCAGCTTCCCCACAGCATCCCCTGCTTTCCTGCCTATCCCACAATCTGGCTGTTTTCCACCTTGGAAAAAAATCCAAACAAAAACTCCTCCTCTAATACACAAAATGGGTAATGTATTTCTGATTTCCTTCTCCAGGGATCAGGACCAGGGCCGTTCCCTCGCCTTTACATCAAAAGCTAATCCTCCCACCGCCTCCTCGTAGACATGCAAGTTCTCCAGCCTCTTCCTCATTACATAAGGCACATGCATAATCCTTCTCCTCCCACAAAGCATCTCAAGAAACACAATCCTCCTCCTCCCCCTCAATCACACCAAATCTAATCCCAACACTGCTGACATTACCCGCTAAATAGCCATCAATACAGTGAGAACAAATGGAATGAAGCACAAACTCTGCACATGGCTTAAACCACATCATCACGACTGATAATTTCAGTGTTCTACACAGCCTTCATGTTCTGCTTCATACTTGCAACTGAAAATTATTTTTCTATACAAATTTTCTCTTTTTCTTTTTTTTTTTTTTAGCAAGGGATGAGAGGGAGACACGGTGTTTTTTTATTAGTGAATAGAGGATTTTGTTTTGCTTTGTTGGTGGCATTTTATGGCCATATTTTACAGACAAGTTCATGGTAAGTTCAGAGGAAAGGAATTTTCAAAGAAAATCTAGCACAAAGCATTGTGGGGAATGATATGGAAAGTTGACAAAATTATGATAAACAATGAAAAAAGAAATAATTAAGTGTGTTGAAACACTGCATCAGTATTTATCACATTGTCAACTTTTCTTAGGGAAAATGCTTTATTGTCTACAGTTTCGGAAAGATATCTTAACCCAGGCTATGGAAGCAGAATGCTGCATATATAATGGTTTTAAAACATAATTTTTATACATATCTATCTATGTATATATAAAAAAGAAAATGGCAAATGTCTGTATGAGATAAAGCTTTCAGAACAAAACATAATACATGGAAATCCTTTTTTCTTGAAGCACTTTCTTGAAGTGCTTTGTGGTCTTAAGGAGGTAGGAAACTTGAAACAGTAGAGTTACAGTAAACACAAGTCTAAACAAGGTGTGAAAAATTGAGGCATAGGCAGAAACAAAAACTCTGAAGAAAGCAGCTAAAAGAAGTGAGAGAAGTGATGTCTTACATGGACATGGCTAATCTATTTACAGTTACTTTAAAATCCATTTAAGAACTCAGTTGCAAGTAAATAGAGAAGGTCTATGCCCAGCATTTAGGAAAGGTAGTAAGAAAATGAAGAATAAGTAGAGAGCTGGGCACTCAGAACTCCTAGCTCTAATTCCAGACTGTCTATGTCAAATTGGTTAAGCCATACTATCTATTAGACCAGTTCCTGTCATGCCTAATGGGGTGATAGTATTTTCCTCTCAAGCATGCTATCAAGATGAAATAACTAAATTATATTAATTAAGGCTACCTCATTGTCCTCCTGCAAATCTTTTGTCAAGGCTCCTTCCTTGCCTTGATGTCTACAAAGGATATCTTAACTGCTGGGCAGCTGGTGTGTTACAATATCTGCCTATTATATGTATGTCTATGTTAACAAGCAACTTCATGCAATAGAGGCAGAGCAGTACATCATAGAAGTTGATACTGGGGCACCTACATCTATATTATCTGGGGCTCAGGTTTACTATCGACTGGATTCAGCCTCATCCTCTGTACTGAATCTTGTGTGTAGTTCACATTTGTTTCAAGGGACCAACCATTGGTTTAGATCCCTGTATTTCCATCAGTGCTCAGAGCACCAGAGGTGCGTTTCTGGAAAGAACTTCTGCTTTATTTTCCTCCAGAGGAATCTAGGTCAACACAAACCAAAACCATTCTTCAAACCAAGCTGACATATGCTAACTAAAAACGACCAGGGAGATTTGCTTCTAAACCTCACTAGTGCTCCAAACCAAAATGCTAAGACAGGTGTAACCAATGCTGACTACTATAATTTTTCTTTATGCATTCCCTCTATCTCCTTATCCATATCCTTGTTTGTTTTTTTTTTAATCTTCAAGATATGTTAAAGTTTTACACCATATAATATTGCGGTGGTGAAGCCGCTCTACGAAGACTGCCTCTGGCTGCAGACTACATGGTCTCACAAGCAGCTGCAATGGCACAAGTTAAAGTGCAAATAATTGAGGTGCAAAGGCAGAAAGAAATATCTGGTGCTAGATATTTTAAGCCAGTTTCCCCACCGTAGTGTGGAGTGGTCTAAGACAGTCAACTTTTGGGATAGTCACAGCCAGGTCTTACTCCATGAAATGGCTCCTATCAAAGTATCTTTATTCAAACAGTGACACTATGTTGAAGAATTCTTTGGCTCAGCGTCTGGTATGTTGCTGGTATGTTTTATCTTCCAACTTATTATCCATTTGAAAGGACATTTTACCTACCGTTACAAACCCTGTTGCAGGGTTTATCCTATCTGTTGAAGGAACAGGTAACATATATAACTGTTTAGAGTACACTTAGCTATGTTCTGTTTTGTATATGAAACAATTACTGGGAGAGTGACTGTATAAAAGACATTTGATAAGGACAGGGTTTAGCAAGTTCAGAAAAAGGATAACATCTTGATACAGGCCAAACAATATTTTAAGTAGGAAGACTTCTGTTTTGTTGTTACTGTGTTTTTAACTGCAAGAGGTGGAGACTTCTATTCTTGTGGAAAAATCAGTCAAGAATCAACAACAATGAGTATATTCAAAAAGGTTACTTCAAGCACCAGAAAGCTACTCTTCTTTGGTTACTCATAACTAGTAAAGAGATAAAAGCTTATTCAAGCAATAATTTGGAGCACCTAAGGTAAACACTGTCTCTGAACCACCTTCTACCCACACCCTTCACCACCGAGAGAGGAACAGATGAAAGATAGCCTTAAGTTAGCCTTTCTGAATAACCCGTCTGTGAACAGCATCCCCATATACTTTATCTCTTTAATCAGAGGGTTTAAAATATGTTGTTTTAGTCTGAACTGCGAATGCTTCAATTTTGCCAGCCAAAACCCACTGAAATATTCCCAAATTTTAACATTTCATTTGGACTTGCCATTAAAAATGCTTCAGTAACTCTTTAAAGTAGAAGTATTTCAGCTTTGGGAGGCATTAATTTGGATCCACTTGCAGAATGATTTATTTTATCGATATTCTTGTAGACTCCTGCTACTGATATTCAGTTAAGGTCTTATATATAAAGCCTTTCAACTTAAGGTGAATCAGAATTGACCTGAAGTTACTATAACCAGATTTCAGTGCTACTTTGCTGTTATTACCTTGTAGTTAGTCCCTGTGGATAGGCATCCACATAACAAGTTTATGGTTAAATAATATTCTAATACCTTAAAAATGTTCTAATGCCCTAGACAAATATTGTTCTAATACCTTATACCTTAAAGGTAGATATAAACAACAGTAAAATCTTAGAGATACTCATGGTATGAGCACTGTGCAAAAATTCAAGATATAGCTGGATACTGCACAGTGCAGATGGGACAGGGAGCATCACAGGGAGCATTCAGCAATGACTGTACAGCATCATGTACAAGCCGATGAGGCCATGCACCAAAACACATTCACCTATCGCCAAATCCTAGCTGTTGTGGCCAGTAGGACCATCAAGAATTCATGCAGTCCTCCCCTCTCTCCCAAGTTAGACCAAATCTATGTACACCATCCTAACTGATGAAGAGATGCTTCTGGTCCAGCGCTGTCTCTCATGGTTTTATTTTGTGCTCCCTAACACAAGTCACACACAACCCACTGCAGCGTCTTTGCAGCCATGGTGGTGCTAAGCCTGAGTCTGCCTTCATTCATACTAAGTCAAAAGATGAGTGGCCCTGTGCTAATGGGGATCACTCAGTCAATGTGGTGATAAGCAGACAGCAATACAACACCTTTAAGTCTTGGAAATACTATTTTTTAGTTTGTTTCAGTTTTTGCATCGAGTTCTTTTTGTAAATAACAATAAATTATAATATTTAAAGTGGATATTCAATTAACCACTATTAATCTCCTGGGGACCCAAGAAGTCATAAAAAGCAGAGGAATTAAAAAAAATAGTCTTTTACTTTCACGTTTCTAATCATTGTCTTTCTGCTTCTAAAATCAAACCAGTTTTGCTCATCATATTCTGCAATATTTGCAGAGACCAAAATCCTTGTGTGACCCAGAAACATCACTACTTTCCAAAAATACAATGACATGCTAACCTATTAATGCAAACCTGATGCTTTACATCCTTTTCACTAAATCATACTAAAATGTTCCATTGTGGCAATCTCGCTGACCATGTTGCCAAACTTCCTTTATTAGAGACATTCACAAGAATGACACTTTCAAGTAATGAAGTCTTAAATAATCACCTCGCTGTCATAATTTTTTTTTTAATCAGCTTGTTTGCACTACTTAATATACTTATTGGTTCTTCAGGGCGTGCTTTTTCAACCTTAAGTAATACAAGGTCCAGTTGATTTCCATGGCTTCTGTGAGACTCCCAGCATGATACCGGTTTGCTAAATGTGAACAAGAACTAAAAATCTGGCCTTAGGTGTCTAGCTTTGTGCTTCTCCCACAATGTATCAAACTCTCCCTCCTTTGAGGTAATGTCAGAGCTGAGCTTTTAATGCATGGCCTTGGCTTGATTTATGAGTACGTTTAAGGAATGTGAGGTCACTCAAGCTAGCAAACCAGCTGGCCTCTATGAAACAGAGTAAAACAAAAACTTTAGGCAAAAACTCTGTGTACTTGCGTCAAAGAATGAATAAAATAATCTTTTAAATTTTATTTAAAAACACATAAATAAAGCTATATTGTCATTTTTTAAAATGCAGACCTATTTTAAGTGGCAGCCAGAGATGCACCAGAGAAAATGTTTTTTTTTTCCCCATTTCTGTTCTCACACAGCAGTACCTACAGTCATGGCTATTTTATTCTTTATTCTTACCAGTCTGACAATGATCATCTAAAGGAAGGAGACTCCCTTTAAATTAAGAATTAATAAAACTTTGCCAATTATGTGGTAACACGCCTTTTGGAATGGAGGACAAAAAGGCTTTCCATAAAGCTAGTACAATATACCAAATTTTTAATGCTGCTGTCTGCAAGGCTTTAGTTAGGTCAATGTTGTACGTAGACTGAAGAGACATGCATGTAGTACACAAAGTCCAACATATCATTTTACTGGCAGTTTGGGAAAAATCAGGGTTAATCTAAAAAGACCATGGGGCAAACTAGAGGAAGTCAGTATTTATGGACTCCTTCTGCACTCAGTGAAGAAAGAGACACAGTATGAAGGGAACATCGGTTTTCCACCTTCTTCGATTTACAGATACGTGAAGTGCAGAAACCTTACAGTAAATTTGCCTTAGTTTTTGCAATGCCCTCCTAAGACAACAGTCAGAGTCTGCCAGTTTCCTGATAAATCAGCCATACTTGGTCAGCCACTCTGGAGCTATACATCGCAATTCAGGGGGACAGTACAAAAGGTCTAGACAACCGTGTTTCTCCAGGGACAAAGCACTGCAAAGATACATACGTATTTACACAGGCCTCGTGTTGTCAAATAGTGTTATTTTATCATGATATTCATAACAGGCATTTCTCTTAAAGATCTGCTCTGCTTATTGGAGAATATCAGCTCCAATTTAACAAAGAAATGGAGCTACTAGCTCTGATGCTTAAAAAAAAACACCCCTGAAAGTGTGAACCCTGACAACTCAAAAGCAAGAAAAATACAGAGAGGGGTTTGGGTTTTTTTTATCTTACAATTTCTAAATGATTTTGCGGCCTGCTTCAACTGGTAATATTCACACAGATGGGTTAAATGTCATTTTGCACTCCGAATTAACTTCCCTAAAATCTGTTCTGAATGCCTTGTCACTCACCTGAGTAATCCTACTGGTTTTAAATGGGCCTCCATAAGTGACCAGACTAGTCTACTTCTGCATGCTGCTGAGCGTTACGTAGGAGGTGCTGATACTCCCACATCCCTTTAAAAAGAAGATTAGGCACTAAGATAAGTGAAAACTTCTGTTCAAATTGGCTCAAATCCTTCTCCTATTTAAAGTGGTGGCAGAACTCCCACTTACTTCAAAGGTCCAGGACAGGCGCACTGTATTAATTAGGACAGTACAAAAACTCTCATTACAAAACCAAAGCATGTGACACTCACCTGATTTAAAACAAAACCAAAAAACACAGCCCTGGATTTGCATCTCTGTGAACACTGGGCACTACAGATGTCGGTGCAGAAGTCCCGGGGAATTCGGATTTTGAACCAAAAATATGTAATAATGAGATACTTTTATTCATTACTCATTTGTTATAAGCTTGAAAGTAGGACTGTTTTATGGCAGGTCTAAATTTGTTGGAATGCATGTAAATGAGAATAAAACTTGACCAAACAGCAGGTCATACTTGCCACAGCTCTACTTACATTAAAGACCTCTGGGGCTTTTTAATTTTAAAGAAACTTTTGCCTTTGCACCACTCTCTGCAATTCAGTGTGCTTCAACAGCAGCTCTTTCAGCACTAAAAGGAAAGAGCCACCTTAGCACAATGCTACCTATAAACCTAGCGTTGCCACATCAGGCTCCTCTCGAGGCAAAGCCCCAGTGTGGGGCATGTATACTTCATGTAATTTACCCTCCCACTCATCTCTAGAAGATGATTATGTCAGGCTGGCCCATCTGAAAATAGCCCCTCTGCTACATCAATTAAACCTGAGAACTGTACTTCGCAGCGCAGCAGCAATGCCTGCTCCATCCTCACGGTGCAGGGGGCTGAGGCCAAGCTTCTGCTCCCCGGACCAAGCGGATACACATTTGCTCCACATCAGATTCAGCCTTTTTTCCAAGCGATGAGAGAGGAAGCAGGCTAATGTCAGGCTGAATATTTTTAATATTTATAATGAATAAAATTATATGCTTCGAATGCAACCTTCAGCATAACAGCATTAAAAACTAAATTTTTATTTGGATTATATTCATGGTAATAACAAGTAATGTAGGGGTGTTTTTATGACATAGGTTAAAAAGTCTGTAACCTCTAATTTGACAGGAACTCTATTATCACTCTCTGGAAAATTAGACAAGATAGAATATTAAGACATCCAAAAACTGACACAAATAGAAAACTAGGTCTCTCACTTGCTCCTCTTTCTTTAAACAAGGAAGATGATTATATGCTGTTTGACATTCCATTTTCAGGGCAACTAAAGAGATGCCGGGAGTCACACTTCATTTATTCTTCCAAATGCCACCACTGAAAAAAAAAATGTGTTGGTATTTGAAGGCACCATACTCCCACAAACAGCGGCCAGAATTAACCTTGTCTTCCTGATGGTTTCATTTGTGAAGTCCCTCAGTACAGTTTCTCAAGATGAAATTAAAAATACCCTTATGGCTGAGTGTAAGCACTTAAAGCACACACACTACATGGCGGGCCAAAACTCCCCAGGGTGTAGCCTCGCTGAACTCATTGTATTAGACAAGTCAAGGGGAAATATGTTCTTGTAGAGATTTCCAGCCTCAAGATATTTGGATTTGCTTAAGGTTAGCATCTGAACTTTTACATAACTATTCAGACTGAACCTCAAGAAATTTTGAGGTTCACAACCAACTCTGAAACTAAGAGCGAAAGAACCTCCTTTAACAACTCTTTCATGAATCCCAGTAAGATGTTTTGCTTTTCAATGTGAATAAAACAACGTTGTTTTATATCTTGTCATACCAGTGAACAAAGGCGTAATGTTGCACACATTTCCTTAAACAAACAAACAAACAAACAACCCCTCCATGTTTTCTGCTAGAATTTTATCAATCCAAAATAAGAAAAAAGAAAATTCAATTTTTTAAATCTGTTCAAAGCTGACACAAAAAATTAGAGTCATTAGTGAGTTTTTAGTCTGTTCTTACTCAGGCAAAAGTCCCATTGAAATGAAGCCAACATTACTTCAAAATCTGAATACTGTTTCATTCAGCTTTTCAGCACCAAGATGAAGCTTTAGTTACAACCATCTGTCATGGGTATAATCTCATAGCACTGATACCCATTTCTCTTAAATATAACCTTTCTTCATAAACTCTTTATCTACCTCTGGGGTATATACAAAGCTCAAAGAATACAAATGAAAAATCAGTATTTTTGCTCTCATTGTACATGAACAATAATAGTACCTTGCACTGTAATAAAAATTCATCCCAGATAGCTTAGCCAGGCTGAAACACACACTACAATACAGTATCTTGAAGACAGAGATTAAGACTTGTTTTGGCACATCTTGAAAGAACGTACGAACCAAAGGGATGGTGGAGAAGGAGACAATGTTGTATTTTAGGATCTCAACACATTGTGAGGATTCTCAAATGGCAGTTCCCTCCACTACCATTAAAAATCTACTATACGTGCATTATTGACGATTAATAAGTTTACAGTGTGCTTTCAATGGGAAAATTATAGAGAACATGGCAAAATATTATTATAATTGTGTCCAATAATAAAATATAATAATCTCTGAGAGCTTGTATTCCTCAATATACAAATATTTCACACTGTCCTTGCTAATGTGTGACAAAAGGCTCAAAACTCTGGACAAAATAGAGAAATAGGGGTTGATGACGACTGAAATGAGGAAACAGCACAGTCTACTGGTTAAGGCATTGAACTGGGTATCACACCACATGGGGCTGCATTTCTAGCTCGGCTACTGAGACACTTCTTTTCCTCAGGCCAAGTATGCAGTCAGTCTGGCCAAGCTGAAGACTATATAACACCCGTGCAGTTCAAGGTGTGGGCAGAGACATTTACTGGCACTCTGACCTGTCCAAGTGGAATCCACCCTGGTCCATAGGGCCACGTTAGCATGATGCTCTGTCCACCTGCAGTGCTGGGATACATTAACTTAAGTTTCTTGACTTCCAAACTAGTCTGACCATGCCCTTCCCTGCAGAGATGCCCCTTACTAAAAAATAACAGGTCATGGTCATACCAGAAATTCTAAGTTGTGTTATATTAAGTGCTACACTAATTGGTAGTTTTTATTTTCACATATAAAACTTCAAATAATCTACACCTCTTTCAATGTACCAAAACCTAAAAGTCATCACCAACTGCCCAAAACAAAAAGCAGGAAAGACAATTTTTCAGGGGAAAGAAGACTTGTGACTTTCAACATGTCTAAGATTTTTAAGTCAAGACAGATTTTTTACATCAGAGTCATGATTTTTGAAGACCTGGAATGACTATACTGTTAGTTAAACATTTTTCGATCTTAAAGGTCTGCTTTTCATCTTCAGTGACAACACAATACTAAGTGGTAGATCTTCTCTGGTTGTTTTTTTTTTTTAAGGAATGTCATTTAAAAACGGTCCAGATACTTCCAACTCCTGAAGTCAAGCAGTAGCTAAAAACTAATCATGTACACAGTGCTTCAATTTTAAAAGTCCAGATTAGGCACTATACACTTCTTGATGATTCTGGGAACTGTAGTCTCCTAGCTTACTCTTCTTTTAAATTTAATAAATTTAAGACAAACCATCCAGATATTTCTATTGGTAAAAATGAGGTAAATATTGCCCCCTGAAAATATCTCCACAACTGAAGGGAAGAAAACCAAGTGAGCCTATTCCTCTAGTGTAAACAGATTATTCCCTTGCTTAAAGTGATGAAGCTGTCTTTCCCTGTTGCACAAATACATAAAACAATATATCCCATCTATTTGCCAGGATACTGGGTAATGTCTCCAGGGCTGACTATCGGCTGGTTTAATTGTAAGACAGTTTTACGTTAAGCATAGGAGAGGGGAAGTTGGTAAGCACTGTGAAAGGGGTGGGAGAAGAAAATAGGTCAGATAGCTTACAAACATGCCAGAAACAGAGACTGATAGTTCTACTTTTTATTCTATAATAAAATTAATGTTGCCCCAGCAGCATGCTATTTGGTACATCCATCTAATTTATTAAATAAACAAGAAGACAAAGGATTTGCTGAAGATGGTACTCCTGTGCATTTGTGAACTAGTTTCTCGCAATTAACAAAATTGATGATAAATATAATTTTGTTTTTACTTTCTCTTTGTTTTCAAATGCAAACAAGCAATATTATATATCAACTAGAATAAAATCTGCTAAACTGATTATGAAACTACCACTCTATGATTTATTTATATGTTTAGTAACAGCATTTTCCCTTTTGCTGGTTCCTTCACGTAGTAAAAAGAAAGGGCAAAACAGGAGGAGATATGCACAATTTCACCCACCAGAATTTACATTAAAACCCACAATGTGCACACAGCCCAGGCTGCGTGTTCACACACAGCAAAGCAAACAGTGCAAAAAAAACATGAAAGGAGAGAAAACACTGGACAACTCTGAACAAAAGCAATCTCAAGTACAAAGACTTGAGATCTTTTTTAGATCTTTGCAAGCAGAGAGGAAAATAAGTGCTTCAAAATGGGGGCAAAGTGAAAAGGGTTCTTTATAAACATGGACTCGAAGCCTTCAGACATTAAAGACTCATATTATAGACTAACACTATAAACTCCCCCAAATCTCATCTCTCTAAAAGCTTGAATTAATTTTTCTGTTGTCACTGGGAATTAAGTTTACTTGGTCAATCAAATCTGTCCAATTCTCTGCAAGAATTTGCAGCCTTTAGTACAGTTTGTGGAAGCAGCTCTGCAGAACAGGGCCTTTGGAACTGTTTACAAGAGAAGACAGAGGTAAACAGCCCTACTGCAGCAGGGAGAGTCCTGCAGAGAGGAAGCACAGCAAAAGATGCATTATGTTATTAACAATAAGAAAACAGCTCTACGATTTCCTCTTATTTTTAATATTTACATTGGCTTGACGCCCAAAAACCCCACTAAGTCCTCCTGCATCTCAAAATCTAAATGGACCTTACAGACTGAATTAAGATACTACAGGTAAAATATTTTTTTCTCTCAAAATACTATTTCTGGCATTTGAAAAATTTTCTTTTCCCTGCTTTGCCTCAGAGGCACAGTGGACAAGTGTGTTCAGTTTAAGATTCCCAAATTTATCATATATGCTGCAATGACAGCATACTCACATGATGACGGTAGCCAAGATATCAGTGCTGATTCATATCTGCATGAAACTCACTCTTCAGTTCATAAAATTCTTCTTATCTTTTTGCTAAGTTTGAGGTCTGCTGGAATCTAAAAGCTCAAAGTGAAAAACTAACAGCATGTATCTATTCTGGGGCTGAGCTGGAAGAAAAAACTGAGTTCCACAGCTTTCCCCCAAAACAGTAACACATTCAGTTTTATTTATAACTCTCACCTATTTTGGAAATTTTTGTGAACCTGGCCTGACATTCAAATTGGTAATTCATTTTAAAACTAGGGGGGACTCCTCTCCTTTTATGCCTCCACACAAATGTTTTGAGAAGGCTGATATGAAACAAAGATATTAATAGCGTACCATGACACAAACACATGAATATCACAAAGTAATTATTAAATTCTAAAAGGAGAGGTAAATAGACAAAATCCTCTATGAACTGCTTCTGTTTTAAACAGCAAACAGAAAAAGGGAAAAGATAAAGACAGTGTTTATATGTTGGAGAATATAAACGGTTCTGAAAACTGCACTATGACTTTGGCATGGGTGACACAGGGTTGTGAACACTTTCAAGGAGGTCCCATCAGACCTTGGAGCTAATGATCCTCATTCAAATCTGTCTACTTCTTCCTTTTAATCTTCCTTTTTTGTTGGTTTTGCTTGAGAGAAAACAACAAGGAATGATGCTGTGGGAGAAACGCCAATACTCAGCTCCTGCTGAGAAGAGGGAAAAAAAATGTGTCGGAGCTGGAGCTGCTGAATCCTGCTCACTTTGTGCAAAGGAATTAAACAGCGTCTTCCTTCACTGACGAAACAGGGCAAATTTGGTTTACCTGGGTGAAATAGTGCCTTTCACTGATGGTGTAACGTAAATACTCAAAATGACGTGGGTTTGAGGTAGAAAAGGATGTATCAATTCAACTCAACTGCTGCCGTAAGCAGCATCCAAGGGAGACGGGGATTGCTCTGTGCTAGGGGGCGAGCCCCTCCACACCTGCCTCAGCAAGGAGATGCAGCAGCTCCTCCATGCAGGAGTGCCTCAATTGCTCAGACCATGAGTCACAGACAAGCTTTTGGTGACAGAAGGGGCAATTGGTTTTGCAGCCAAAAAGAAAAAAAGCCCTGAGGAATTGCCCAGATAAATCCATTCTGTCTCATTTTTGAGCAAAGATTTGGAATACTGTATAAAATGGGATTTTCAGAATTTGGCTTTTAACTTTCTGCACCTGCTTCAGTTTTTTTATACAGTGTTTATAACTGAGAGGATGACGCAGGAGACATCTGAAGGAAGCTATTTGTTGTTCTCCTGTCTCTGTCACAGAGTGTGGCTTAGAGTTCAGAAAGCTGGTATTCCTACCACATAGCAAAACTGCCAAGAAGACCAAGCACCAAATTCAATATTTAGTCTTACACACTATTTTCCTAAAAAGAACCACTTCATAAATCACACCAAAAATTAGCAACACCAACATCAATCATTTACAAACCTTTAAGGGCCTCAGATTGCTTTTGCATAGGAAACCAAATACCATGATCTATATTAAAGAACTAAAACATAAAGTGCACAGAGAAGTCAGGTCTTTTCTCTTAACCTGATGTTTTATCCAAGGTCCCACACTTACTTTATCTCCGATTTCTGACTCAGAGTTTAAGTAATTTTGAGTTCTGGAGCTTTTGAACGTTACTGCAGAAGTCACCTTCTGCAGAAGTCCACAGCATCTGCCCTTATACTCTGAGAATATTAACATTATTCTGTTCAAGAGGAGAATTGATCACTTTCCTGTAAGTCTAGTGTCCTTTCCAAACAATGGAAAGTAGAAAAAGTGATAGTGATACCTTGTCAGAAACACACACACACACACAACTGAGAGCTAATGTTTTCTTTTAAGGCAACAGAGTACTTCCAAAGCCATGAGCAGGATCCTGATTTTTAGAGCACCTCCACAGGCTGCTGCCCGGGCTTAAGCAATGCCAAACTCCTCCCCCCCCTCCATGGGCATGGTGACAATTTGCATGGCTAAGCAAAAGTATTCAACAGCTGCTGGATTTCACACCAACTTTTCCCCTTCACCCCCAGTCCCAAGGCAAGGCCACAGCAGAAAAGCAAGCAGGTCACAGGCCACCAGCTGGACCACTCTGCGTTATTCCAGCTTTAAGTTATTTTTTTTGTCTTACTCTTTGACATAGGAAGTTGCTTCCTTCTCTCCCTCCTTTCCTTCTTTCTCCCCCCAGTTATTCGTTTAACTTTTTGGAGGCAAGCAGAAAAGGGAGCCAGCATAGCCGGTGCTTGCAGAAAGGTCAAGAGGGTGATGCACCCACTGTGCAGGCTGTGTCCCCGCTCTGGCGGTCAGCCCACCGGCACGGTAAAACTCAGATAATGGAGCTACAGCTCACAGCCAGGTGGCTTGCTCCTTCCCCTGAACTGCCAATGAAGGTTTGGGCTTCAAGGCTGCCAGGTCAAGTTTTACCCTTCCCCCATGATACACAGAGAGACATGAGAAAGTATTTTCCCTCTGAAGCCCCTCTCCAGTTCAAGCCCTCTCCACCTGTGAACCATGCTGTGGAAGTAAAGATGTGCATCCCTAGGCATTTGCACCCTTCCACACCTGGCCTTGACCACCAGCGAGGGAAGATGTCTCTGTGAGAGGGTGGCCCTGATATTAAATGCTGCGTGTCATAGAGAAGAGAGCAGAAATAAGAAAAAGAAATGAAATACACTCCCCCTTCCTCACATATGTGTGAATTATTTCTCCATGCCAGCCAATATCCAGGCTCCAGAACTGGAGTTTTCTTCACACTTGTTCAGTCCTCCTTTCCAAAAAGAAAGAGGCTTAATTTGAAGCTCAGTTCAGTCAGGAAAGAAAAGCAGTCCTTCAGCTCTAAAGTCTTTCAAGCTGAATGTAGTACTTTGGGTCTTCAGTTTTTCCTTGCATCACTTACCCTGTGGCTGGACAAACATTTTCTCTTCCTTGACCATTCCAGGCCTCTGCCTCACCAACCCACTTGCTCACATGCTTGTTACAATGAGCCTTCCTTATATCCTTCCCTTCATACCAAGCTGTTTTAATATTTCTGGTTTATTCATTTTTTTCATTTCCATCCAACTAAGCAAACTTAGAAATCCAATGACAAAATTATTTTCAGCACTAGTAAGATCAAAACTAAGTTTCTCAATGTTTTCAAAATGAACCTCTGATATATTAAAAAAAAAGGCACGTAACTGTAAGACTCTTACCTTAAGTTTTGACCGAACTATGCAGGAAAAAACTTCGGTTATCATAAAATATGCAAATTTCAAGATGATATTGTAGCTGATGTTGAAGCATGTGGCAGAAAACCTGGCTTACAGCAAAAAGCCAGCTTGCCGTTAAGGCTTATGTGCCTGCTATTAACAGAGATGTAGACAAAAGAGGTATCCTGGGTTCTGCAATACCTAAATGAACAGACCTAATTTATCTAAGTCCTTGACAGCCCACACAGTACAAAGCAGAGGTCTTAGGGCACCAAGAGGGGGAAGTCTTTATAAATACAGCACAATTTTTGTACCTTTGTATTCCGCAGATGGGCAGTATCACTTTCAAAAGTAGAATGCTTTTGACTATTACTGAAGAACACTACCGTTGTGGTTTTATTTTGTTTGCCATTAATAAAACTGCTTAAACAATCCTTGCCTTTGCCTGGGTCTTGTCTGGAGCCTCTCATCCCAGTGCGCTGCCATTCTCTATTTTACACTTGTTGCATAATCAGCAAATACCAAACGAGCTAAAAAGACCCCATCCAAAGGGGAACTCTCTGCACCCAGCTCGCAGTAATTACCAGCCTCACGGAAGCCGGCAGGCAGCTATTATACACCCTGGGGATAACAGATTTTGAAAAAGAGGCAGCCGTCCTCCTTCCAATATGGTTGCTAATGTTGGAGGGTACATTCACTTTTATTTATCTGGGGGAGCATATGTCAGGAAGAAAAAGAGAAACAAATTCCTATTTTTTAAAGCCCTGCAAAATCGTATGAGGAAGCTGCAGGTTAGCACAGCTTCAAACTGTTGCTGCATTAGTTTTGCTTTTACTGTGGAACACCATGGGGTAAAACCTTATTCTTCCTGTGAAAAAAACCCATCTGTATTGATATCAGAAAAGGGCGGGGGAAGAAAAATGACAGCCACTGGCCTGCCCTTTAACTTTTCTAACAGAGCTGGTGGCCGCAATGAAGCTTAATCAATGCAATGGAAGTGACATTTCGCAGTCAAATCAAATTAAATGGAAATGAAAGGAAAATCTGAGGTCCAACCTAAAGGCTGTTCCCTCTTGCACCGAGGTCATTGCCATGGCAACTAAATGCTACAAATGTGTAGAGTAAATCCTTAACAAATCTGTAGAAAGCATGTCCAATTGAATATGATAGTTCCTGTCACTGTACTTTGTACCTTTCAAAAGAAAGGGAGAAAATAAAACAAAGCGCATCTTACAGTACGTGTAGCAGAAAAGAAGTTCTGCCAGAAACTATGCGGTGCAGCGGCGTACTTAATCTTTCTCTTCAGCTTCGACAAGGAGAAACCGAACAGCTTTACTGTAAGACAGAAAGTGGGTAGCTATGGACAGAGACCATATTAAGTGGATTAGGGCATGGTGTGTTACATTTTTCAGTCTTGCTTCAACTGGAGGGTTGGTGACTGCAAAAAAACTTCCTTGTGTCATTGCAAATGCATTTAACCGTGGCTGAGAGCAATTCCTAGTGCAGATTGCCCACAGCTCTGGTCATCCCACCCAGCTTCAGCACACCTCCCTCACCCTTCTGCCTGTTCCTGGGGTGAGAAGGCCACTTTCTTAGAGGGCTAGGGATGGCAAAGAGCTGATCAGACTTGCTAAAAAAATCAGGGAAGCTCCCACCTTTGTGCATGCAGCCCTTCCTCTGTACATCCCCAAGGCTCCCCCTGCAATGGGGCTGAAGCAGCGTAGGAGCCCCAGCAAAAAGCTCCCACCCAGCAGCCCCCCAACCTACCCACGGCACTCCCTGCGCACAGGGGCTGTCGAGAAAGGGAACGCATCAACCCATTTCGCCCCCTGCACACTCTGGCGTCACGGGCGGCCCTCACCCCTATCCCTTCTGCATCGGCTCTGACTGACACACAGGCAAACGCCCCACCTCTGCGTGCCCCTGTAGAGAATTAAAGATCATTATCAATTCCTACTGCCACCCATGGAGCATATTTCACTCCTCAGCCTAACAGCTTCTGACAATGAAGGGCAATTTAAGAACCACATCAGAATACAACAGCTGCACGCTCACACTCACTCTGCCGAGTGCCTATTTCATCTCAACATTTCCACCTGTGTAAGCAAAGAGATGGGGGAGCCGCCAAGCAGGATGTGGGACTTTTCTTTTTCTTGTGAGATGTGGAAGACTCTGCATACTGAGCTGTGACCTTCCCCAAACTTGTCATTTATCTGAGCTGCATAAGGTGGCAACCATTATCCTCTCCTTGAACACGGTGAAGTTTTGATTCAGCTGTAGTGATGCAGTCACTGTGCATTACGGGAGATCTCAAGAGATTATATGCCCTGGGCCAGCACGGGCTGGGAGTATTGCAAATCTGATATGAGGTGACATTTTCTACTCAAATACATACAGCCGCAGGACATCACACACCTTCCTGCATGAATAGCAATACACACTAATGAACTAATTTCTTGGGGGGAAATTGTTACTTCCCAAGTGGGTGGGGAGGAGACTACTCTGCCACTTCAACCAGAAGGGATCCTGGTTTTCCTGCAATCTTTTGCTGTATTTTCACCTTTCCCAAACGCCGCTACTTCACATAGCTATTCACAGCTTCTTCAGACAAGGCCATCTAGTTGGGAGCTCTGTGTGACGCATCCTACAGTATGTACATGAAATCACAGAGCGGCACACCAGACTATACGCTCCTCTGCAAAGGAACAACTCAGGGTATGCATAAGCCCCACCGCACCCACAGGAGAACCTCCATTACATGTAAAGAAACAAATTTACTTTGAATTTGTTCAGTAAGTATTCACTTTTATTATATTCACTTAATACTGCTGGATATTCTAACTTCGATAGCCGTGGCCTCCTTTTTATCACAGACAACAGTGATATCTACAGACCATTTCACATTTCTTTTACCCTTTAGATGCTGCTGTATGCTTGTGCTCGCTTACGCACGCTCCCATTATTTAAAAATGCACTCAAAAAATTTGGCTGGCAGTCCAGGGAAGATGCTTGTGCTGGAAGAGTTGAAGGGACAATTCACTGTAAAATATACATAAGCTCTGACTCAGAAACACCAAAGGCCAAGGAAAAATGCCTTTAAATTACTAGTATTATGGTCTTTCTTGAGCTTCTATGGAAAAATAAACTGAACAAATAATTCAGAGGACCAGGTAGATCAGGGAAGCAGTAAATTAGTTTATGGAGAGGGGAGATACCAGTACAGAGCTGCAGGCACAAGCACTGCATGGTAAGACCAACGTTTTACCCATGCAAGTGGTTTCTTAAACCTGTCAGTGGAAACCTCATGTATCCCTGTTAATATCAACCCCAAATTTTAGATGATTTATAATCTAGAAATCTAGGCATTCTCATAGTAAGTATCTGTGAAATGCAGCTGGGGTGGCAGTCAGGCAGACAACATCATCCACATCTCATCAGAATATTTTATCACAGTATAACACAATATTTAACCCATAGGTCTTTAATCTTTGCTTTGGGTTAAAGGAAATAAAATGGGCTTGACACAGTATGGAACACTACAGAAAAGATCCAGGCACAAAAAGAGCGAGGAAGTGCAAAAGGCACATAAAAAGATGAAGTGCTGGAAACAGAGACCAGTATTTCTAACATATGAATGCTACCTTTAGTCAGTTGTTCTTACTAAAGAGAGAAGCAAAGTCCTGTAGGAACTAACAGTGATTGTCCTTCTAAGTGCTTTAGAATGATATGTAAGGAAACCATTTAAGAAAATCTCACCTTTGTTATTGAATTCAGTATTAAAAACAAATAAAACTTTGTAAGAATTTCCTGAATTTTTACATAAATATCTGTGGGATCTTACTTAATATGCCTTGGTCTTGACCTCATAAATTAAAGGAGCGTTTCAAAAAGCAGAATCTGCAATGTGATAGGCAACAACAAGCAAATAAGGATTCTGAAACAATTTTTATGTATTTTTGCAATAGTGCTTGATACATATTTTTTCATGTGATTTCTTTTATATTATTTTTGAGATCTAACAACTGCTTTTAATAAGCAACTGTTATTGCAAACATATAATTATACTAGGCCACAATCCAACAAAGCACTTAAGGGCACAGATTAAAGACACTGAAAACAATGGGATTATTTATGTGCTTAAGGTTAAGCATCTGCTGAAGGACTCGGATGGATCAAAGCCCCATTTCTATTACATCTACAGAAAAAATTATGATATATGTTAATTAAACGTAAAATATATGTAAATTGTCCAGCACATGAAAAATAGCACTTGCATAAATTTTGATACCCCTATACAATTTGTAATAATAGAATATTCCAGTTAGTCAATATGAAGAACAACTGCTAATGGCCATTTCATCAAAAGGTGAAAAATTCCTGGAACTGAACAATTATGAAATAACTTGCCATAAGAGACTTCCCTTCATAAACCATCTCCTGACTAAGTAGTTCATGTTCTGAAGCAAAAAAAGAGGAACTAGACAGAAAGCACATCTCATTTATCTTCAGATTTCAATAATTCATGTAAAAGCTTGATTTGCTAACTTTCATTTTTATGACAATCAATTTCATTTTATTAACAAGATCCACAAGTTAGTTGCAGTTAGTGCCTAATAAGCTTATTTTATCAAAATGTCTTCCTTGGTTTTTTTCATTGACCAATTCCTTGCTCTTGAATTAAGGATGAAATGGACCACAGTGCTTGACTTCCATTCTCTCCAGAATTATTTATTTTGTTTAACTGTATACCATTTCTTATTCTTCTATTCTCTGTTAAAAAAACAGATCTATGCAAAAAACCTTGCAAATAATATTTCCACTGTAAATTGCTGTTTCATGTATATTGAACATTTTCAATAAATGCACCAGCTTTTATGATATTTCATTTTGAAAACCCTAGAAAAGACCTCCTGATAAGGTTGAAAATTTTCCATTTTAATCATTCGCCCTAAAGAGCTCTATTTGATATATAATGACAAATTACCATCTGAAAATTCTTTTATCCGATGCTTATTTTTTTATTTTATGGTGTTAAAACAGGAAAGGAACCCTTTGTTTTATTTCAATACAGTGTTGTGACAGATCAAAACAAAAAACTTCCTAAAAATGCTTCTCCACTGGAAATTTCAAATTTCTTTCATTTCTCTTTAATTTGGAAATGACACGTGCAACAGTTACAAAAATGTGAATCTATCAGAGAATTGCTAAGACTTGTAGTAGTTTCAATTTGTTTTCACATTCACTTTTTTTGGTCTTTTTGTTTTTTTTTTTTCTCCTTGCCTTGAGTCTACACAGACTGTTTATTCCATGGAACAAACAGAATATTATTACCTTAATCTACCAAAATAGCAAGTAAATTTTCTTCAATATTTTTATATGAAATTGTGCATGGTTTAATATTGAATTACAACCATGTGAAAAAGTACTAGTTGTCTTATGTATTCGAATTAAACATGTACTTGGAGAATTATAACCAAGAATTACACTCAATGCTATGTTTTAAATGAAAGCAAAACCTGTAAAATGGTCTGATCACAACTTCTTTTAATTAAATTTATGACAGCTCACTGACTTTGCTTATGACTTGACTTCAATTTTGATTTTCTCTATGCAAATAAGGATTTCACTTGAATCCTTCAATAATGACCAACAGATAAAAAGGCAGAAAAATAATGACATGCCTGAATATCAGCTACTTTTAGAAAAATTGGGTCAATTAGGCCTTGTATCAGCATACAGAAAAAGTTAATATCAAAATGGCTAGCTAAGGATGCAGAGGAAACTTCAGTGATGGGGATACATGCATTCAAAGAAAAGTAAATCCTGGAAACTACACTGTGGTTCCCAGCTCTCCAGTGGTGACAAGAGTAGATGATCTTCTGGTCAATGTCCAACTCTACACTTTTGCTAGTTCTGGTTGCTGTTCCAATGGCCATTAGAAGTTACCACACCAAATACAAAAGCCAGCCCTTTAAAATTTCTGAAATGAACACCTTCCCTCCAAAAATAATAGTCACAGAAATAAAAAAGAAGGCACCCAGAATTTTCATTTATTTTATTTTTTTAAACGTTTTTCATTTAGAAGGACACGCTGTCATTCACATTAAGATGGCAGGTCTGCATGCGTGAGTTGAGATGGATGGAAGTCAAGCTATCACAGCTTTACCACCAATATTCTTAATATTTTTCTTTCTAAAACAAGGCAAGACTGCACTTATGGATTATTGTGGGCATCTTTTTTCCAGACATTATGAATGAGTGCCAGGCAGTAATGGAGGCAATGAAAAAATCAAGGAACTGCCCTTTTGCTCATTTTAAGGGATGAGAAATCCAGTCTCCTCATGGAGACAACAGCATTAGAGAGTTAGTGCTGAAACATCTGAACGCAACTAGAGAAGTGCATCTCGACTGTTTTGTGTACCACAGATGTACTGTTTAATTACGCCATCAAAAAAAATGAAAGAAAATGGAAAAAAGGGGGATAGAAAAGAGAGGGAAACTTCTCCAGCAAGTTAAAGCACTCTTAATAAGTAACAACATGACATTAGTCATTAAGAAACAAGAACTCTAAATAATGCATTCAGAACCTATAGATCTAAACCAGAAGATAACAAAGCCTCATAAATCTGTTTGTTCATTAAGTTAAAAAAAGCTAGACTTTGTGTTGCTATCATGTCAGCTGGCACCAAACTGTACGCAATTTAGTGCAACTACAAAGTGAAACCCATAGTCTACAATGGCAGGGTTTTTGATCACGCTAATTAACAGCCATTTTGTTTAAAATAAACAGATACGACTCTAATTGCCTTTTTTACATAAGAAAGGGAAGATCTTAAAAGTGAAAGCATGCAAAAGGAAAGATCAGACAGTCGCCTTTCAGACTGATAAGCAAACTCTGTGTGAAATGAGCGCAAATGAAGTTTGAGACACTCTGGATTGACAGCAGGGAGACAGCAAAGCAAGAGGAGGAATGGTTTCCAAAGGTGGAAAGGCGCAGCCACAGTTCCTTCCAGTGGGAAAACGGTATACTTTAGATCCCTATTTTCTCTAGTCTCTTGTCTTCTGAGCATCTGCCTGTAAGGAGTTTCATCTTCTGCAGGTCCACGTATGCACCGGTAGCATCTGATTTTGTGAAATCTTCAGATGACACAACACTCCTGGTAGCATCTCTATACAAAATCTGACAAGAAAATAAGATGTTGTAGAAGAGGAAGAAACAAGAAAAGGCGTTGTTCTCTGTGCTTGCACTTTACCCTGGGACCAGAAGAGGGGCTAGACAGCGCTGTACTGCTCAGTGTGCCAACTTCTGGGGTACACAGCAAGACCATTCAGGTCCCTGAAAAGTCCTGGTAAGTAATGTGCAGGGCAAGTGCTGGGACACAATCCACTGTTTTTGCTAACTTCAGTGACCCTGAAATGCAGCCTGGCATTGCAGTGAAGACAACGGTTTTTCATTTTTTTGATCAATGTTGGTTACTTTTGTTAGACGAATTCCATTTATCACTTTTCAAACATAGCTTCAAAGTTGCTTTTTAAGTGCATTAAAACATTTAACGTTGCAGAGCAAGGCAATGAAGCAAAATATTATTCTAGTTATGTGAAAAAGTTCCCTCACCTTCTTCCTCACTAAAGAAATCCATAAACCTCCCCCTCCATCCCCCCCCCCACCAAAAAAAAAACCCCAACAAAACTAGATGTTT
>VZTV01093276.1:3547-16857 GCA_013400875.1 Anhinga rufa
GGATGTGTATGTGAAAGAATCTGTACAATTCTGTTGTAGAAGTTCAGCTCATATCATAGCAATATGATTCATATCATGCTTTATTTTCCACTGTAGCAATCTTCCTCAGACCTCCCAGAAGAAAGGGTTAGACTATAACTGACTGACACTTAACTTTTACCTTAGAAAATGGAAAAGCCATCTCTGATAGAACCAGGGCATGCAGGTTACTTATCTGAATAACGATTCGTGTTTGCACTTCTGAGTTTTTAAAATTTTCCAAAATAGTACTTCTAGTACTCATTCACTAGGTATGTATAAGCTATAAAGTTGTGTAAGTCTTCACAGGCATAGATAAGAGTACATTCCAGTTCTACACAGTTTACAATCTAAGCAAAAAGTCTACAATAAGAGAGGATCAAAATTAATTCCTCTCAGGAGCACAACATCAAACTTACAGAACAGGCTAAGGATAAAGCATGGTAGATTTCCACATCCAAGACTTTGAGGTGATACTGATCTTTGAGAAAAACTCTCATTGCTTTCCCAGGTTGTCCTATGAATTAGAGGTATAAAGTCATAAATAATTCACAGATACTTCAAAACAGCATTTGCTAATCGTAGTACAGCCTGGAAGCAGAACCATATCTGTTATCATTAAAGTCTTAGCTATCACTTGATGTATCAGTCTACCTACAAATTTCAAAAAGAAAAACAAACAAAATAAAATTATTGTCCCCCAAATCATGACACTTCTTTAACCCACTGTAATGAGTATCTAAAATAAGGTGTACTTCTTACCTGAAATCTACTTCAATTGTCAAAGCCTCCTTTCACAAATGAGGTTAAAATGTCTCAGATATCTTCTCCATCACTGTTCCCAACTGCTATGGCCCCACTTCCTTATTTGTAAAAGACGCAAAAGATTCTTTTCTTCCCAGACTCCTGCTTCATTCACATTTATTCCATTTACTATGTCTCATCTTGCCTCTCTCCTCCACTGCCAACACCTATATCTAATTCATCAAAAAAGGCAAGTTAGAGACAACTAGTAATTCTGTAAAAGACAGAGAAGTTACTCAATAATTAAATCCCACAGTGTATATTCTTCAGGTGAAGGAAATGACCATGCCATATCTTGACACTTACATGTTCTATTAATAACTTATACTAAGAAAGCCCTTATCTCCCAGACCCCTCCCTACAGACTAACAGGGAATAACACACCACATAAAATACCTTCGATTGGTGTCCTAGTGTCCCCATAGAACATAAGGAACCATTTGTCCTGCCAGTGCATGTGGATGTCTTTCCATCAGTGGCACCAAGGTTTGTAATTCATGTGGCAGAGGGGGTATACCATGGTTGTGGGGAGTGAGAAATGGAAAGAAGCTCTTTGGGCAGTCTTGGGGTGTGGTTATGAGGTTTGTAAGAGACAAGGTAACTAAAATGTACTCTCTGGCCAGGGAACCTGTCATTTCCTTGGCTTCAATAATAATTTAAGTGTGGCAATTTTCCCTGTACCCTGCTGAATAAAGATTTTGTTTGGGAGATTAATTAATCTAAAGGAAGTTGCTTCATATTGACAACTGATTTATGCCATGCATATCATATTTTCTTTCTGCCTTGTTAGCTGTCTGTAAGGAACTGAAAGCATCAACTGTGTGTGCTTGGGATCTGTACAGTCTTCCAGATCTTGTGTCCATTCCCTACCGAGGGAGTACAGAGGAAAAGCGCAGACACTCATCAGCCTGTTGATGTCTAACCTCAGACTCTCTTCTACATCTCTGCAGTACTAGCCTACTCCCTATTGTTGCTAAATTTGCCCTTAATACACTCCTTGAATCCACTGAAGCTTTTTTTTTTTTTAAAGAACATTGTGCTGGTTTTGGCTGGAATACGGTAGCTAGTATGGGGCTATGTTTTAGGTTTGTGCTGGAAACAGTGTTGATAATACAGAGTTGTTTTTGCTATTGCTGAGCAGGGCTTACATAGAGTCAAGGCCTTTTCTGCTCCTCACCTCACCCCACCAGTGAGGAGGCTGGGGGNATTAAACTGTTCTTATCTCAACCCATGAGTTTTCTCACTTCTACCCTTCCGATTCTCTCCCCTATCCCTGTTTGGGGGGAGTGAGTGAGTGGCTGTGTGGGGCTTAGCTGCTGGCTGGGGTTAAACCATGACAAGCATGAATCACAATGATGTCTTCTCTTCTTGTGCCCATGCTGGAAACAATTACAGTCCCAGCTCTACAGTTTCATCAATCTGCTATGCTCAGTGGAAACCTCAATGAAATCAGCAGGCCTCTGAAGATGCCGACATACTGGAGGACTGTAGCCTGCAGTGAAATACTCTTCAATTCTACAGCTCCCTGCTTATCCTCTGCTTCTCCCCTGTAAGCTGAGAACCAGTCCCCAGATAAAATATAAAACTGGGTTACAATATAGCACTTCAAGCATAATAGTGTCTAAAAATACCAGTGCAAACTCAGATTGCTTGTGGTTATTAAAGACACTGCAGTTGGGTTTCCTCAGCAAATGAGGACAGCACGTTCATGTCTGTCTACTCCATCCTTCCACCCAATAACTTTTAAATCCCAGTGGCCAATTTCAGGCAAAACTGGCAGTGAAGAAGATGTCTCAGAGATACTACTAAGTTCCTACAAGTTTGTCCAATATACAAACGAGTAAAAGAAAGACTACTTGCTCTCTTTACTGATCATCAGAAAATCTACCCAGAGAAGAAAAAAAATGCAAAATATATTTAATTAGTTTTCTGTGCAAAGAATAGCTTATTTAAAGAGTGACAATAATAAATAAATGGGTGAATATTTATTAGGTAGCTAATAAATAGGTATACTTAATTGGTATAGAACAGCCTTGCTCTATGGAAGGTACAACCCCTGGAAACAGAACTGAAAGCAAAAATGTTCAGCTCGTCTATAGCCACCAGCCCTTTGGGATGGCCAGGCTAGTTAACACTTACCTGTAAACAGCAGACTTAGCTTAGTATCTTACAGCCCCCCAGCAACTTCATCTACTCATCCTTGCCCTCTACTTCCCCAACAGAGTTTATTGATCTCTCAGTTGTGCCAAAGAAACCTATGAAATAATCCAGATTTTCTAAATATGCCTAAAAAGATGAACAGAAGTAGGCAACATGAACAGTTGAGTCAGCACAGTTGAGGAGACAATCACACTGGGCACAGGGAGAGGTGTATGTAATGGGCAACCCGAAACCTCTGATGCCACTAGAACAGCAAAGTGCTAACAGTTGCCTCTGAGAGGGCCAGAAAAGACTTCACTGACATTTCCACTACCTCATGGCATGCTGGGGGGCGGGAGGGGAGATGTGCAGGCCTTACATGCTGTGTGCCTGTTCAGTATCGCATAATAAAGAATTGCTTTTTACTTACAGCATGACAAGATGAAGTAACATTCTCCTATGGATAGCCTGCATCAGACAGCTTCCATCAAGCCATCAGGCTCCAGTTGCGTGGATGGGCACAGCAAAACCAGGATGTTTTGTGATTCATTGCCTTCAGGTGCAGTTCACAGTCTGAACAGGCCTGGCATACTCCCAACTTCCCCCTCATCCTGCCATTTATTTCCCCTCTTTCCAGTGTGCCATCACTTTTGGAGGAGGGCAAGATTAGATCCGCTCTCCAGGCCTGCTGAGCATGCAATCACATAAATCTGACTGCAGGACCAGGAGCAGCTTGGGGGGCACCTGGCAGCCAGGACTCACCTCCTCTTAAACTGCTGTGCCGCCCAGCCCTGCAGTGATTCACTAAGAGGGTTAGGCGCCAGCGTTTCCTGGGGGAGCCTTCTGGACAGCAGGAAGAACTTACCCTCCGAACTTGCAAAGTGACATAGGCCAAAAGAGGAGGACAAACCCTACCAAAGAAGAGGGGTTTTGCTTCCTAGTAATTCTATGGCAAGACATCAGTGTTCTTTGCAAACAGA
Source organism: Anhinga rufa (assembly GCA_013400875.1). Lineage (NCBI taxonomy): Eukaryota > Metazoa > Chordata > Aves > Suliformes > Anhingidae > Anhinga > Anhinga rufa. The sequence continues at coordinate 7,489 of VZTV01093276.1, forward strand.
TGTAACCTCCAAAGGAACAACACTCTTCCTTTTCTTTTAGAGTCTATTTTGTAACCTGGAGCACATGACTACAGTTAACCTTCCACACAAGGATGATTGCCGAGGGAGCAATGGCTGACCAGCTCCTCAGTTACACTGCAATAACAGCATGCAGGTGTCAGCTCCCTTATCGCTATGGCTTTAACCGGTGCATCAGCTGAAGCAATAGTGATGACACTACAGTGTTTGCATTAGCCATTTGAGTTGGCTTAAAACCTGAATTCCTCCACACTGTGACTTCCAGGTTTTGAACGCTTGATTTGCCTTCTGAACACTTCACAACAACTTTCCAAAATTTGTACTGGGATCTGCCAAAACACCTAGTTTGTTTGCTTGAAGCTTGAAATATTTCACTGCGACTCAGACTTCTGTTTATTCACAATATAGTTTGCAACACAATCTACAGGAAGTCTATTAAAAAGTCATTTTCTGCTCAGACTGAAATTGTTTTATAGGAGTATATGAGTCGCGTTAGGTTTCCCTTTATGAAAATGTAACCCAAACCAAGACCTTTCCATGCAGAGATCAAACCACTCAAAATTTGCCACCCAGCGTCCTTCGGGCGGAGCAGGGCTGCAGGATGACAGCTGAAGGAGGAAACCCCTCCAGAGGGGCGAGGGGCGCCCTCCCGCTCTGGCGGGGGCCATTTCCCCGCGCCCCTCCTTGGCCACCCGGCTGCGAGGTGTGGTTGCGGGTGTGGTTGCGGGACCGCTGAGGAGCCGTTGCGGAGCCATCGCGGGGCCGCTGCAGAGCCGCTGCGGCGCCCCTGAGGAGGCGGTGCCGCGGGAGGGCGCTGAGCCGCGCTCCCGAGGCCCGCCCCCGCCGGTCCCGTGATGGCGGAGGCGGAGCCGTGCTCCTTTTCGAGCGGGTCGCCGCGGGCCGAGGGAGCTGCCGTCGCGCCATGGGCAGAGCCATGGGGCTGGCCGGGCTGCTGGTGGGACTGTTCCTCGTGTCCGCCGTGCTGGTGAGCACCAGCCTTCGCCACGGCGCCCCGCGGGCCGAGCCCGCGCTAGAGCCGGCCGGGTGGGAGCTGGCCTCGGGCGGCGTCCCGGAGGACTCGCTGTGGCCCCTGCCGCAGTGGCTCCGCACCTCCCGCCGGCGGCTGCAGCTGGCCCCTGCCCGCTTCCAGCTGGTGCACGGCGCCGGCTCCTCGGCGGGGCCGGCCTGCGGGCTGCTGCAGGACGCCTTCCGCAGGTGAGGGGCGGCGGGGCCGGGGGCGCGGGGGCGCTGCAGGCGGCGGCCCGGCGGCGGGAGCGGTCACCTCAGGGCTCCGCCGGCGCCTGTGCTTCCCCGGCAGGTACTACGAGTACATGTTCGGTCAGTCCCGCCGGCGGAAGCGGGGCCGCGGGCCCCTCGGCGCCCGAGCGGAGCCCGAGCTGTCGGAGCTGCAGGTGGTGATCCGGTCCCGGGACCCCGGCTGTCACAGCTACCCGCACCTCGCCTCCAGCGAGGCCTGTGAGTACTGCGCGCAGCCGGTCGCCGCCTTCCGCGCTCCTTCCACGGCTTATACGGCGTCGTTAGTGCTTGTTTTCCAACCGTGTGTCTAGTGTAAGAGTCAGGAGATTTTTCTTTTGAGGAACTGGAAATCAGCACGGCTCGTTGCCGTGCTCGAGAACATTTCACAACCGTGGCAGCCAGAACGTAATTCTTGCTCTCATGCTGTGGAAAAGCTCATCCCACAGTGAATCATGGAGCTGGTTCGAAGTGTAATCTGTTGTTTGAGCAGCTTAGCTAGCATTCAGCTCACTTACCTTCTGCTATCTTTCCTAGTGACTGTCATTAAGAATCAGAGGTATTATGCTGTGCTGTACCCAATCATGTGTGGTGAGGTCTGCGTGTAGTCAAGACATCATCCTTTCTTTCAGTACAGGGTGTTGAGTGAAGGCTGGTCTTGCTCATTCACCTGCTGTCCTTAGAAATAACTATGTTTGAACTGAAGCTACCTACAATGGCTTATGTACATGTTACTTCTGTTTTTCCTGGAAAACCGGAAGGTGTTCATTGAAGTTCTTGCTATTCATATTGCAGTATATAAATCCGCTTTCTTTCTACCAGTAGATACAAGAAAGGATTTAAAAACATGACCATTATATTGGATTTGTTCTGCTATGCTTCTTTAGTTCTATGACTGAAGTCTAGAGTGGAGAAGTACTCTAAAATCAAATCCTAATCACCAGAGAAGTTTCTTAACAGAAGTAAAGATGAGTTGACTGTATTGCTCTTTGGACAGGTTAGCACACAATTCAACGTATTCAGTTCATCTAGCTCTGTCTTGAGATAATCTTCTGTACTAGGCTAGGCAGTTGTTTGGTATCTAGGTACAGATCCTTAGAAAAAGATCCTTTCGATCTTAAGTCATACATTTCAAGCAGGATTATTGCTACCCGACATGTGATAGAAGGTACTGATTTTAAATTTACTCAACCTTTTTGGTACATTTAGCCAGATTGTGCAATTTTTGTGTGCGAGTTTATCATACATTTCAATGCAAATGAGGTATAGAAGCAAAATTGCTAATGCTTTAGAATTTTTCTGCCACAATTAGGTTATTATACTGCTTTACTACTAGTTGAACTTTGAGGTCGTTTATGAAGTTCAGATTTTAACCAAAGCTGGTTGTTCACTTCTGTCAGGGAATCTGTCAGATCATGTTATTTTTAGGCTGCAGTCTTCAGAACAGTAAGAATTTTTCCCTCTGCTGTAGGAAAGGAGTTCCTGTTACAAATAAGATGAAGGTTTGGCTTTGTTTTTTTTTTACATGTAGTATGCTGAGCTCTCCAGACTTCAGCAAGGTTTTAAGTTTCTACTTTTAATGGGGTAGCTTGTTCAGGGGATGAATCCTGAAGTACATAGTTTAGTTTAGTCACATGCTGGATTGACCAGTTTGGCTCCTTTTCTTAATAGAGATAGTATGGATCAGTCAGTGACTATCCTATAGCAAGAGTATTGGATATGTAATGAAAGTACAAGTTATCTGCCCTTCTCCCTGCTGGCTTCTTGCCTCCAGTATAAACGGTTCCAATTAGCCAAACAAAACTTGTTGTTCTGTGTTCATTTAGGGTATGATACATGTTCAGAAAAAAGCCTGCTATCTTGGAATTAAATCCCTGACTGAACTACAATTTACCACAGAAAGACCTGTGGAGATTGCAGTAGTCTTCTAAGAGCTGTTTCTTGCTCAGAACTTCCAGTATATCCAATCTGTGTTTAGGTTAAAATGGAAACTTGAAGTGCTTTCTTCATGTCCCTGAATGGTTTTTCTCTGGTAGTTTAGGCAAATGTTTGAACTGTATAACTCAAAGCCAACTGTTCTTTCATGCTGGGGCAGATCCAATAAATCATGCAGCAATTTGCCCCTCTGATTTTTTTTTTCCTCTGCCACTTCAAATGTGCGACTCTGGTCAGTTTATTATTGCTTTGATTTTTAAATAATATACATCTATAGATAGGGTGTATTTTTATACATATATATGTATGCAATTTAAAAAAAAAACCTGTTTCTTCACTAAAATTAACTGAATCACCTTAAATTGAAAAACAAAATTATTTTGGTTTTGTTTGTTTGTTTTTCAGTACTTTGTACTGTACTTCAGTAGTTAAACTTAAGAGAGGACTGTTATGGATACCTTCAGATACCATTCTTCATTTTGTTTACTGTATTTCATCTCACTGCTCCCATACACATGCTCATTAGATAGTGGGGTCTGATTTTTTTTTTCCCCTTTGTAATTAGTCCTTTATATTAAGCACCTAACAATATTACTTGACAACCTGTATCTCTAAAAAAAGTATGTCAGCATAATCTATATAAAAGGAAGGTAAAAGGAGAAGTAACCTTATGTGGTTAGGTCTAGCTTAGTTACCCAACCCTTTCACCTATGTCTTAAAATGCAAAAATATCATTGGATATGTTTTAAACCATTTGGGTTAAACTGGGCTGGAATATTGCCCATGTGCAATTTTTAACATTGCCATATTAAGCACTGTATTTGTCTTATCATCTTACTGATTAACTGTTGACTCTCTGACTAGTAGCTTGCATTATTTCAGGAGCACATAAATGCAAAACATCTGCATAGTATCACTGTTAAAAGCAGCATTGGTTAGAATTTAAAAAACAAAGGGAGAAGAATCTCTTTAATGCCTGTTAGCATTTTAGGATTGCCCTGTCAGTCCATGCTTCCTTGAGGAATAACTTCTTTCTTTTTTTCCTTTTCTTTAGATCATTTAACTGTAACTGAGCCTGTGGCTATACTGAAAGCAGATGAGGTATGGGGTGCTTTAAGAGGTGAGCTATTAGTTCTGGGCTTATACAAACTCATGCTAGACTAAGAACCAGCTGACCACTGGGGTTTGCCCTCATTCAGACCTTCATGGGAAGTAAGCTTGGGCAAAGAGGGCAGAAGGATGCCCAGATGTGGGTTGGTCAGACCCTCAGTCTGGATGCTCAGCATCCAGATCCAGTGGCACACCATAAGTGCACTCTTGCTGTGCCTGAAATCAGCCAAGCCAACTAAATCCTGGGTACTAAAAAGCTCTCTGATCTACAGTGTGAATAAATTATTCTCTGACTGCACCTAATGAACATGCTGGATGCATCACCAAGAAGACCATAATGCTGAAGTTTCAGTCTGCTGTTCTTACTGGAATGTTAGCATGAAAAATCTGCTAATTTTGACTGAATTAGAAACTTTACCAGTTCCCAAAATGACAGGAAGAGATGCATGACAACACCAGAAGTTCTTACCTTACTCTCAGTAACATCTATGCTATTCAAGAATTAATTTGGTACAGCTGAGCTGTGGTGCTAATATTCAGTACTTGTGTATAATGGGGAGCTTGAAGGGTTCTTTCCTGAACTGTGGTGCTTGAGCAAGTCAGTAAACTGTGCTAAAGAGAGAGAAACTCAGCTACAAAGCATTCTTTCTAGCTATGTGAATGTCTGTGAATAATTATGGTCCTATTTTTAACTAAAACTTGAAGGACAAGTGCTGGGTTATACTCCAGATCCTTCTTTTGGATTTTTTTCCAGGTTTGGAAACCTTCAGCCAGTTGGTTCACGAAGATGACTACGGAAGTGTAAGTATAGCTATTAATTAAAACCACAGTCCTGATAAGAGAGCCACGTTCTTTATTAGGTGCTTTTCTAGAAACAGCAGATCTACTAGTTTCATTGAGTATTTTTTCAAAAAGTGATACTTGGAAAGCTGTTAACAAATTGAAAAGTAAGTATTTCCTATTTGAAATGATTAATATAAAATGGGAATTCTAATTTTTAAATCTCATTCTCATAGTTTCTTGTTAATGAATCTGAAATCGAAGACTTCCCAAGATTTGCTCACAGAGGAATCTTACTAGACACTTCAAGGCATTATTTACCGTTGAAATCTATTCTTATAAACCTGGTAAGTGAGCAGTTCTGTATCATTAATAATGAAGGCTTTTTGTTGTTGTGCTTTGCCCCCTGAAGTAGGTAGCAACTGGAGAATGTATGAAAGGAGAACCCACCTCCTCTGGCTGACTTCTAAAAGGACAGGGTGAACTTTGCTAAGTGAAGGTTAGAACATAGACCAGAGAGGACTTGAGTGGGCAGACACAGTGATTAGTGAATCTGTAAAGGAAGCTGGGATTTGTGGTACCTTGGGTTCTGTGTGTTTTCTGTTGCCTAAATCAGCTCACATATTTCTTGGAAGCATGTTTTGAGACATCTGACTGTAACCAAGCAATACAGGGGAGACCTTGCAAGTCCTGGCTTCAGTGCCAGTGATTGCAGGAAAATTCCAGTCTTTCCAGTAGCTGGGCTTTGGTAGTCCATTCTTAGGTTGCAAAGAGCAAGCAAGTAATTAAGTAGTACAGAGCAAAGAGGGAAACTGGAGTTGTTCTTTGGAAGCTACTGATTTTTTTCATAGCATCCCTTCAAAAAGAAAAATAACAAACAAAAAAAGGAAACAAAACTTTCTCCAAACAGCTTAAGTAAGCATACTAAAAATTGTATACTCCCACCTTGATGGGAAGGTGATGAATTTGCGTAATCATAGCAGTCAGAGCTGTGGGTTTTTCTGTTTTGTACTTCCCTTTTCTGCTGTTGAAATCCGTGTAGCAGGGCTTATTTGGTGGGTTGAAATGGAGGAGCCTTTGAGTGGAGGAACATGCAGTTTCCTGTCTCATCTCTGTCTTGTTTTTCCAAGATGAAATAGTGTTAGAAATTTCCCTTCCATGTTGCAGAACTTTGCAGAGCAGGCTTAAGATGGGCAAAAGGGACTGCAGGTAAAACCAGTCTTCATTTCTGAGGTCATCCTTGAACTGTGCTCGGATCTGGACCCTCCATGGGTCTTTACCACTTGTATTTAGCTTTAAAATCAGTACCTGTTCAGCAAATAGTGTTTGTGTAGTGTTTCATTTACAGCTGAGGGTGCTTCAAATACTCAAGTACTTACTTGTATCAATATTTGTCTTCTATAAAACAGATGGCAATGTCCAAAGAGTAACTTGACTTTTGAGACTTGCATTTTTAACTATTTTTGTGTTTCTGTAACTGTTGCTATTCTGTTTTCTTTCCTTAAATTATGTCTGTGGCTCCGATACCTTCCCTGAGCTATGTTTTATGACATTTTGCTGGTGTAAGAACATGTGTGCTTTTCCTTCCACCTCTGTACCTGTTTGAATCCAGGCTAACCTAATAAAAAGCATCAGTAATCCCTTCACTGATGTGTGGTAATTAGATGCTCAAGGCAGCAGTTCAAGTACATTTCTTGTTTGTGTTCAGCTGCTGTACTGTATTTCCAGGAAGGGCATTCATTGTCCTTGATGAAGGAGTGGTTGAGGTAAAGGTTAGGAGATATAATTTTCTGTATGGAAAGATGGTATTTGATAGAAATGCATGAAGACATGCAGTAATTAAAACTTCTGCTGTCTAATAAAACAGATGGGATAATTTTGGTGAATGGACAAGGTATAGATTTTCCTTTGGATTTGGTGGGAGTTTCTGAAGAGATTTTGTCACTTCTTTAAACACAGGTTGGTGAAAAAAGAAAGGGGGAGGGGTGAAAATAATTGTATTGTGGCAAAGGATTTGAAGCAACTGTGTTGCAATTACTGAATCCCAAACAATGTAGAGAACCCTTATTCTGTCTGCTCACAGCATGCCACACTTCTAGTGACTCTAACAAACCTGCATAACTCAGGGTATGTGTTTAATTGTCCATTTGGAGTCATAATTCTAAGATAACTGTCTTGGCATTTATCTTCAAGTTCAAAAAAGGGAAGTATTGACAGTGCAATGACTGAAAACATAAGGGGAACACTATCTTTGGCAGGGAAAATGCATGGTTTATTTTTCACACATTTGAAACGGATATTGCAGAAGTCACTAGTAAGTAGGGATGTACTAAATAGTAGGAAACTCTCTCATGCTGTTTAGTTTTCAAGTCCAAAGTATTTGGGTAGAAAAGTATAAGCTTTTCTGTAAGCTGAACTAGCTGATGGTGCATAGAGAAATACCCAGATATGTTCTGTAGTGGAAGAAATTCATAAGCATTTATGAATTTATGAAGTGTTCCCCTTCTACCAGCCAGTGTAGCATGATCAGATCAAGAGCTTGTTGACAGGAGTGGTACAAACAGATGGCAGAGGAACAGAGCAGTAGTATAAACAGGCTGGTGCATTATGGTGTATGCTTTTAGGATTTGGTGAAATGTGATATGCTTTTTTTTTTAATCTTTTAGCTGTTGCTTTAGGCATGCAGGATGTACTAGTACAAGACCACCTCTTTTGCATAGGTATTCTGTGAGAGTGAAGACTGTATTGCATTATTTGTTACAGGATGCCATGGCTTTTAACAAGTTCAATGTTCTCCACTGGCATATAGTAGATGATCAGGCATTCCCTTACCAGAGTACTTATTTCCCTGAATTAAGTAACAAGGTGAGTAAACATTATTGGAGCAGGGTGGGAGGGCAGAAATCTGGCACATATTTTGTGAAAATAAAATGCAGAGCCTGTCAATGGTTGAATACATCTGCCTTGGCTGATTGTGAAAGTTCCAGAGGACCAGTAACCAGCAAGTCCACGTTCAGGATCCTGCCTGAGTGTCTGTGCGGACCATGTTCAAGTATTCCTTGGTGGATGCATGGTAAATGGTCTTCCTAACTGTTCTGTGCAAATTTGCTGGTGACAGTGATCCTCACTGTTAACAGGCCTTCAGGCAGTAATGGTGTGCAAATAACCTGTTGTGCTGAACACTGCTTGGATTTCTGCTGCTTTGTTTAACTGGTAGACTTCCTGCCATTCAAACAAATGTCAGAGTTTCCTGTTGGCTCTAGTTTTGGAACTACTGCAGTAGTACTTTTGCCCTTTTGAGATCTAGTTAACTTTACAAAACAAAACATGTCTGAAATAGGTCCAAAAGTGAGAATTTGTTTTCTAAAACAAATACAGTGCAGTGTATCTCTTTATTTTCTGATTCTCAGCAATTTTGCAAATTAATGAAAGCCATCATGAGGTTCTTGCTCAGTCACGGTACAGTAGTAGCCCAGTCAAGCATGAATAATTAAGTAGACTGAGCCCAAGCTCAAGATTTGTGATTCTGTTTTAAAATGCTTAATAAAATCTGAGCCTCATGAAAATTACGTAGTCAGTGCTTGAACATATGCTGTGAGGAATTTTATAATTAAAAATGTTGGATTGTGCAGTCAGATTATATTTCCTAGTAATGGCCTTGGAGTTCTGTCTTATTCCCCACTGACAGCTGGAGAGAGAGAGATGGCCTTTGTCTCAGTAGCCACCTTTTTTGAAAGGCTTCTTGTTTACCTTTTTTATTTTTTTTTGAGTAACTCCGCTGTGGAAAGTTTCCAGATAAATAGAAGCTTAAGGAGCTATTAATCATGAGGAGTCATGATGCTTTTCTTACGTAGTTTGACTCTTTGGCAAGCATCTGTTTCACCAAACTGTAGCAGTCTGGCCCACTTGTCACATTTGTTGGCTGTGTGGGAGTGGAGTAGCGGTCAAATTCAACATCACAAAGCAAACATACCCTGATGCTAAATTGGGCATTGTATCAATACTGACAGGCAGAGGTGTTGGAAAAAGACACTATTCCTTCTGACTTGGCAGAATTTTTCTGTTAGTCTTGCATGTNTTCTGTTAGTCGTGCATGTTATGTAACAAGGGCCCTATGTTTCAGAACTAATGATGGAGAGGTGGAAGGGAAAACTAACTTGCCTTTGTACAGAAGAATTGAAAAATGTATCTTTCAAAAATTTCATGGAATAGAAACTAGCTTTTCTGTTTTCTTCAGTAACTGTGAGCTAAGGAGGAAAGGACAGTATTCTT
>VZTV01093277.1:1258-15122 GCA_013400875.1 Anhinga rufa
AATTGATGAGTAGATTTCACGTGGGTATTTTGCTTTGGGTAATAATACAGTGAGAGGTAGTCAGTGAATCTGACTTTCATATTACCAGTTAGTATGGTCAGTTGGCAGCTAAGCTTGAATCACCTTCAAATTAGACATCCAGTTTGCAGCCATCTTCACGCTTTGCCCCAAATCAAATAATCTCCATGAGATATCATGTGCAAAGGTTGCTCATTCCTTTGTGATTTGGAAATAATCAGGACTGTGGGTCTATAAATGGTAGAAAGAGGACTGTGAGGCTAAAAGATGAATGGTTTAATTTTGAGCAGAACATCAGTAGAGCATAAATGACACATTTTATTACAAAAGTATACAACATAAAGAGGTGTATTGACATGAACACACACAAGATTAAACTAGGCAAGATGGACTAATTTACACCTTATTTGAGAGAGGTAAGGTGTTAGTGAAAAGTAGAAAGAAGAAACATGTGCTGTGACAGAGAGTGTCTAAATATTAGGAAAAATTAAGAAGCTGTTAATTCATTTCAAGACATCTTCACTATATAAGTTTTCAAAAAGTACTTTTTCTTTTTTCTTTTTTTTTTAAAGACACTTGGTAGAATAAAAACTTCTTGGCTGTAATTGAAACGACCTGAAAGCTGGTTGCTTTGGGAAAAATATGAGAATTGTGGTTATATCAGTCAGGATGCAAGTAATGGAGACAGAGAACTGGTATTTTTCAAGGAGAAAACAGTGTTAATACAGCCTGCATAGGAAAAATCTGTATCTTATCAAGTAATAGAAGCAGATTCTTCCACATAAACCTCAGCACTATAGTTTAATATTGTGGTACAACAAACAAGCATTGGTTTGTTGTACCAGCTTATCAGTCTTCACCTTCTCTGCCAGGATATTCAGATTTCAGCTTAAGTAAGAACAGCAAGATGCATGAAAAAGCAACAAAGAACAGTTAAATGTCTGTCAAAGCCGGTCACAAAGATGTATCTATCTTCTTTAAGGTAGGAAGGGAGGTAAGGAAGTGTGGGAAATTAGTTCAAATTGGAAAGTTAAAAAGCTGACATTGATGTGTAGTCACCATAGTGGCTCCTAAGATGCCCCAGGCATTTGTTGTACAGTGGTTCACTGCAATGTAAGGTCTGAAAAAGAGGAAGTAATCCTCAACTTCCAATTTCCTGCCTCAGTATTAATTGTTTTTAATGAAAAAGGGAGAGAGAGAAGTACAATGAGGTATTTTCCAGAACTGCTGTTCAGCAAACCACTTAAAAAACTTTCCAAGACCACTGCTTAAACCTGATGATCCTGGATCTCCCAGGACAATGATGAAATGACCCAAGTCCAAGAATTTTTGGTTCCTTCCCAAGTAAGACATAAGGGTTCCTTTGCTTTCAGCCTGGCTGCTCTTTCACTTGAAATCTTAATTCTAACAAATCTTACCTTGTATTGATCACCTATGTGTTTACAGTTTAGTTAAAGTACTGTATATGGCCATAGTTTTCAAAGAATAGCGTCCACTTCTGCTATCCACATGTAATGCAGTTTTTAATCACAGGAAGCTGCAACACTCATCAATAGTACATTGAAATTACTATATTTGTTTTCTCATGTCTTGTCATTGGTAAGAAAAATGAAACCTTTTTAGTCTTCAGCTTTCCTTCAGTTGATAACAGGCTACTTAAAAAGAAAATATTAAACCTTGCATGAAAAGTCTTCTGATTCAGATTAAAGAAGAATCTAATAGCTTACCTTGCCAATAGCAAAGACCTCTGGAGGAAAGGAAAAAAAGAGTGCAACAAGACAAGAATTAGTTTTCATTGGCTTTTAAGCTGCTGAATGTAACAAGGCTCTGTAACACTTTCATCAGCCATCAACATCTTGGCTCTGGGGTAAAAGACCTTTGATAAAGAGAGAATTCTCCTCAGTCACATAAAATCAGAATAAATACTAAGGAAAGTTCACTTCAAATATAATCTGCTGGTCCTGAATTTTATGGAAACTGTCTTGGAATTTATCACTGTTTTCCAGGGCTTTTACTCATCATGGTAGAGAGGTTGATAGATAATCCATTAGTGGCTTCACAACGGATCATAAGCCATTGTTTGATAACAGAAAGCATTTCAGAAACATGCTAAGATACTAGTGCAGTCTCCAGCTACTTTTTGGTGGCATCTCAGTCCACTGTGCTATAACATCTACCCTTGTGAAAGACAGTATGATAAATCTCAACTATTCTCTTGTCCTAATAGGATGATATGGTGAGCTGCTGGCATTCCCAAAGCTATGGAGCTGGACTTACTATTAATTCCTATGAGTATTCCACCTTTGTTTTTTTCCCTGAACATATACAGAGGGGTAATACATGCATAGGAAAGTTTACTTAAATTAACAAGTTAGATTAATATAGCCTTTAAAAATAACAGTAAGTTGTTACAAATTAATGACAAATTATAAGACTTCAATTCACAGATCAAATCTGATCCACGTCAGTAACATCCAAAAGCCACCACCAACTGATGGCACTTTACTGTTTCTATGACAGCTATATCCCCAGGACAGGCTGAACGTCACCAGTTCCATCTGGTGGAAGCAACATTGGATGAACGAACGCTAATTTAGTTCTCACATGCACTGACACTAGCATGAACTAGGATGAAAACTAGATTTTAAAAATTTAGCAAATCAAAGGCAAGATCAAAAATACATTACTAGCCTCCAGGACTACCACCAGAAGTACTCATTAATTCTGTATGTTTCCAGAATTAGGCTGCTGTGGGACTCCCCGCTTATACCTAGCATAAACAGAGGTGTGTGACCCAAATCGATGATGCAACTTATATGCTTAAATCTTACTTTATTCAACAAATCATTGAAGCAAATTCATAGCTTAGGAATTCATATTAATTCATCTTATAATCTTTTCTGACATCATTCTAAATGAGGACTTCCTTCTCTTTTAAATTCAACCTTCTTTGTTAAGAGAGAGAGATTCGGCATTGAAAAGTACCTCTATTTATCATTTTGCTGTAAATAGATATGGTGACTCACCACCACACTTTAACAGGAATCTATTGTAAAATTGTCCTTGTCAAACATTCTTTCACTTGACCCATCACCCAAAGAACAAATAAAACTTCCAAGAAGGAAGTATTCATTCCCTCTTCTTCAAGTTGCCTGAGGGCTCTCAGCTTAGGCCGAAGTTCATGGTATCTATGAGTGCATGCTAAGCCCTGCTTTCTGACCAGATCCCCATTTCAAGCAGTTCCAAAGTGGGGGCTGAGACACTAAGGCAAGTAGCAGCTCCTCAGTTTGCTCTGGATGTGCAGCCACATAAACAAACACACAGTCCATCCTATAAATAACAAAACAGAATGATAAGGTGCCTTTAAACAGCATATAAATCAATGCATTGTGTGCCAAACCTCCCTGAGTTGCATATTTGCTTAATGTAATATTAGCTATACAATCAGCATCTTTTAATTATTTATTTTCCCCCAGAGAGCCAAAGCGATTCTTTCTCACAGCAAGCTTTATTATATGTACAGAGATTCACATAGCTATGCCACAAAGTGATTTTCTCATACAAAGCAATACTTTGGTTTTTTATAACATACTATGAACATCAAAGAAAATGGTTCCACAATAAACATATATATCATTCCATATATTTGAACTTCCAAGAGACATAAAACATACAACAGGCATGCCTTTCCTATTACATGTGTATAAATTCTGTCTATGAACCATATCTTAATATGTTAAAAATACAATTTGGTCCAAAGGTACCTGGACTCTGGATGGTGGTAGACAAAGCCAATCTGTTTCTGGTTTCACTGATGCACTCCTTTGATAGTTTAAATGGATTTAGAAACCATCCTGTCTTTTTGAGGGGTACCTCAATGCCACCATTTGAGGACAAAGGTGAAGCACCTTGAATGAACTTGAATTACTAGTCTTCCTGTTCCTCATAGGTAGGTAAGGAAAATCAGATAACCACTGATTGTTTTCAGCTGTAATTAGAGTTGAACATACAAGATTGCCATGATCACTCAAAGGCTGACACAGTGAATGTTCCTAAATTCATCGTGATTGAGGGATTTTTCCCAGTTGGGTCATCATTGTCTTGTGTAGGGCAAGAAAGATGCAATGTTTGGGTTTTTTTTCTTTTTTTTCCCACCTTCAGAAGTCTTTAAAGTTTCTCAGATTTAACAGGTAATGAAACTTCCACTTGTAAGTTGAACACCAATGTTGTGTTAAACCAAGAGTTTTAGTAAATTTTATACTGGTAATCAAACGAGGGAACAGATGGATCCATATCCAGTATCTTATAGACAACATCCACAGAGTCAATCAATAAGAAAAACTTTGTCAAAGTGCCTTTTTTTGTAATGGATACTGAAGCTTGGCAAACTTAATGTGTTTAAAGCATTTATTTCAGTATTCATAAAAATTTGGGGAAAGGAATTTTCTTTTTCTACTAGACCAATTTCTCACTGAGCAAAAATAACCCATGAAAAGAAAAGAATGGTCTCCCTTATATCACAGATACAGTCTGTTTTATTTTCCATACCTTTGAGCCTGCATAGAGTGGAAACAAGAAGTATATCTTGTTAAGTTATGATACCAAGCTATCAAAACAGAAGTCAACTCTTGTCCATTAACAAAGTATGTTGTACCATCACTGCCATGCCCTTCTCTTTTGCAGTACTCCCTTTTTTCCCACTACATCTAAAATTCTTTTGTGTTGAGACTGAAGAGGGGGAACAAGATTAACAAGTGAACATGTACTATTGCATAATATTCTGCTAACTTTGCTTAGCAAAAAACTCTGCTGGGAGTTTTGCTGGAGAAAGGAATGCAAAACTCAGCCCTCAGTGATGACACTTCCTACTAAAATGAAGTGTTGGAGTCAACAGATGATATTCAGAAAAAGATTAAGAGCTTTACATGTCTTGGCAGTTCCAGGAAACTGCAAGTGTATGAATCCAACTGCACAGCCTAATTGTTTTTCATAAGAAGTATTTGTCCCAAGAGACACTGTTTCTATTTCAGTATTTTGTGGTATTACTCAAGTGAACACACCTCTCTAAGAAGTACCTTCAGCTGCCTGGTTGTCCTGAAGAAAGCAGACGCATTTCCCACATATATATCAGTAATCAGTACTTATCTTAGAGATGCATGTAAAGAAAAAGAAAGATATACTTCCACCTGACATGGAAGCTCAGGACATACTTTTCAAAGATCTGAAAACACTAAGATGGAATGTATTTTTATTTTTAGTTGAATGTGACCTTTTGAAGTACCAGTTATTTCTCCAGATAGCTTCAAAATGTGACATCTCTATTGTATAAGATCTCTTAAATAATCCACAGATTCTCAATGGCTCTACTTTGGAGAGAGAGACAGAGAGAGGTGGGGGATGGTGGGGGGAAGGAAATACAATTCTTGTGAAATATCAAATGAAAATGAGAATAAAGGCTTGTGCTGAAATATTTTAAAAGTTTATGGAATACAATTTAACAGCATTAAATATTTCTAGACCATACAGATCTGCTGGCTATGTACTAAAAACTAAAACACAAACCACCAGATTACAAAGAGGGCATGATTATTTTTTAAACAATTCAATGTGATATAGGCAAAGCTGAGTTTTTGTTTGTATACGCTCATCTTTTCTAAACCCAGTGTTTAATAAAGACAGAGAGTTGAGCAATTATTTCATGTGCAAAAATAAACAGATAGCTATTAAATAGAGCAAATATTTGGTTTAAAAAAGAAAATGTTTTAAAATATTGCATATATTTGCAAATATTGTACATATTTACTTATCCTTGTTTATCTACTGTATGACCAAATTTAAAATTGCCCACATTCAATTTAATTTCTTGTTTTGAATTCAGATAAGCAGCACTGAATTTTCCTAATTTGTTTACAGCTGCTGCTTTGTTTAACTGACAAAATACAGTAACCAGCTCATAACAGTCTCCACACTGCAAAGGTATTAATGAGCTGAGGGTGCTGGTGAAAATCTGGAAGAACAGCATATCTTATTTTTCTTTGTTTTCAAGTTATGTTATAACCAGGAAGGTGAAGCGGTAGTAGTTCCTTTTTCCTGCCCCATGCACTGATTTCTAATGAAATTTTTCTCAGTGTTTACCCCAGTTTACAGGTTCCAGTGCAAGACTAAGCTGATGGAAATGCATCAGGGATGATCTACTTACAGTGGAAAATTTCTTGTCCTTTTTGTTATTATATTCATGATAGTTAGGGTTTGTCATCCATTAGTATTTTTGTCATCATAGCAGCAATCCTATTCAGGGTCTTGCCAGGCAAAGACAAAACCCTTCCTTCAGACATCTTACTTCTTTCACAGAAAGTTTGACAGTGAGCAGAGAAGAGGAAAGAAGGCAAAGTATTAGAGCAAACTATTTCCCAAAATAAAAACCAAAAATAAAAGAATAAAATTACAACAGCGTGTCTAAAAGATTTAGTATATTAGTTATGCCATAATCAAGCAATAGCACTATATTCATAATTGAGATTAGCAAGAGAATATTTTCTAACTCACTGAAGTTAGTCAAGGCAAGAAAGTGGAAGCATGAGGTTCAACAAGGCCAAGTACAAGGTCCTGCACCTGGGTCAGGGCAACCCCCAGTATCAATACAGGCTGGGGGATGAAGGGACTGAGAGCAGCCCTGCGGAGAGGGACCTGGGGGTACTGGTGAGCGAAAAGCTGGACATGAGACAACAATGTGCGCTCACAGCCCAGAAAGCCAACCATATCCTGGGCTGCATCAAAAGCAGCGTGGCCAGCAGGGCGAGGGAGGGGATTCTGCCCCTCTGCTCTGCTCTGGTGAGACCCCACCTGGAGTGCTGCGTCCAGCTCTGGAGCCCCCAGCACAGAAAGGACATGGACCTGTTGGAGCGGGTCCAGAGGAGGGCCACGAAGATGATCAGGGGGCTGGAGCACCTCTCCTGTGAAGACAGGCTGAGAGAGCTGGGGTTGTTCAGCCTGGAGAAGAGAAAGCTGCGCGGAGGCCTTATTGCGGCCTTCCAGTACTTAAAGGGGGACTATAGGAAAGATGGGGACAATCTTTTTAGCAAGGCCTGTGGTGACAGGACAAGGGGTAATGGTTCTAAACTAAAGGAGGGTAGATTTAGACTAGATGCAAGGAAGAAATTTTTTACAATGAGGGTGGAGCGACACGGGCACAGGTTGCCCAGAGAGGTGGTAGATGCCCTATGCCTAGAAACATTCAAGGTCAGGTTGAACCGGGCTCTGAGCAACCTGGTCTAGCTGAAGATGTCCCTGCTCACTGCAGGGGGGTTGGACTAGATGACCTCTAAAGGTCCCTTCCAACCCAAACCATTCCATGATTCTATGATGCTATTTGGTAATTCATCATTCTACACATGATGCTGAGGCTGTCAAATACTATCACACACCAATGGAGATTTTTCTGCCAACTACTAGTGATTAAATAAGATATTTTTAGTACTATTGCTACTGTAGAGGACTTAAGAATGCAACTGTGAGGTAGATGATCAGCTACCAATAATTTTCATTTAGACTTTTGCCAGTTATTTCTCTTTGTGCCTTCACTGGAAAATAAAATCTAAGTAGCAGGATTGGAGAGCAGATGGTTTCTGTTAATATAATCAATGCAATCAGTAAATCACATGCATTTTTATTTTTCTGATAAGAAAGTATTGACAATTCCTCAAATAAGCCAGCTGAACTTCTATTTAACCTCAATACAGTTCTCTTTTTTCTAATGACTTTATTGATTTCTTTGTTGGGGGCTTGGGGAGGGGCATCGCTTGTTTGCTTGTTTGTTAAAGGAACAGCATAGGAAAAGAGCTATTTCTATGCTTATCCAAAATTTATTAAGTTTCCTTGTCTTTTTCATGACATTTATATATTTGTGTCATAAGCTTCCAATTAGAGTTCATAGGCACATTCCTTTCAAACCAAAGAGATAAAGCTGGTACTAACCTGGTTGCAAAACCATGCTCTGCAACAGATTTCCTGTTATACCTGACATCTAAACATTTTAGTGGATCTGGGTTGAATTGACTTGTCTTTTCAGCTCATAAAATTTAATACACATCAAATTAATTGCAGTGTGTCAGGGAAGAAAAGAGGAATTGCCCAGGATAGCTCGATGATATTTTCTTCTCATCATAAGCATGAGAAGAATGTACCCAAATTAATGTTGAAATACTAATTATTTAAACTGAAATAGTAAAGTTACACACAAAAAAGGAAAAAAGCAATTAATACATTTATATATATGTAAAATGTATATCTTCACACAGTTACATGTACACAATATATAAATTATTTTAGCATCAAATGTATACGATTGTCTCTTCTTCTAGTTTACAGGGTTTAGCCCGTTTCTGTAAGTGTAATTGTAACTAGGCAGTTTCCAAATACAGAAAAGAATATTAGCAACCCAGAAAAATGTCCACATAGGTTCACTGAAAAGCCTTAGTTAGAAACAAAGATCGTGATAAATATACTAATGCAAGCTATAGTATAGAGAGAAACACTTCTAGTAGTCTTTTTTCATAAAGCGGTCTGCTAAACCAGTAATGAAGCATCCAGTGAAACTGGAGAGAGCATTTTTTAAAATGTTGAAAGGAAATCCTCTATGCACACAAGATTCACCGGCAGAAGTCTTTGCCACAAGGGTGGCACTGAGGTCAAAATTTTAGAGTGATCCAGTACAGGACTAAGCATTAATAAGAGGACAATGAACAGCTGCACTTCCAGTTAATTAAGACTAACATAACTACTTTGGTGTTATCAGTCCTCAGGCTTCTAAGCACTAGTCATCACCTGAGTGATTAGGATCAAAAAGAAACTTCCCCTGTAAGAAAGTTATTGACAATTGCAATTTCTTAGACTTGTCTGTAAAACACTTGCTAGTGTCCAATTTGTAGTATGGACTGGTTTGAACAAGCATAGTATGTCTAACATTATTATATTTGCAAATAAGATAGGTATTTAATTTCAGATTACAACCTTTCTTATTTAATTGTTGATGAAGCTCATGTGATGAAGCTCATGTCATGTTTTCAAAACCCATTATAAAATTCAAGGTCCTTTTATCTACAGGTTTAATTACAATAAGCTTCTTATTAGGAAGATTTTGTATGACATGGCTTTCTTCTCCACTAGTATTATTATATATTCATATTAAATCTTATTTTATATTTACCCATCTGAACTAATATAATGTACACCTGTACAAAATGCATAGGAGGAGAAGTGAATGCAAGGAACTTATTTATTATATATTCATTTCTTACAGTACTCTCTTGGTCAGGATAATTTCCATTGGTATTTTCAGGAGAAAAAAATGTATAAATAAAAGTCAAAATATGTTTCTAGAATGATTTTCCAAAAATTTCAATATTAATGAAAAAGTACTGATTTCTGTTAACAAGTATGATAAAAAATTTCCCATTTATCAATTAGACTAATAGAACTTAGGCTGACTAACATCTAACTTCTAGATTAACCCTGAGCCTGACAGCAATTTCCTTCTCCTCTTACACATTCTCATATTACACCACTTCCTCTATTTTGTTCAGCTTAACCTGTATATTTAAGTAGTACAACAGATCCTGGCCACTAATAGTTGCAACCTATCTGTGGCTGCATTTACTGACAGCCTCTGGTCCCAAGCGATGATTGAACCTTTACCACCAAAACCACAACACCCATCTCTTACTAGCTGAATTAAAGAATATTGCCAGATATAAGAAAGTAGTAGATTACAGTTATTGTGGAAAGCAAGTCATGGTCGTGTAAACAAGGTCAGTATATCTTGCATTTCCCATGATTTAGTACATTCTGAGGCCTGTCCTGACTGTCTCTGTGGTCTTTAAGAGCTCGTGTCACTCCCTGAGACCAACTTTATTATGAACTGAAGCTATATGTCTTAGAAAGTATGGGACTGGGATAGCCCTTAGTTACTGTAGAATGGCATTGCCCATCCTCTGATCAATGTTTTAGCTCCTCTCTTTCTTTCACTCGCTGTTTTTCACTGACAGTGAGATAGCTGTTCTCTGAGGAAGAAAGCTATCTCCATTTTGAAATGTCTGCAGAGCTTCTCTGCATGTTGGTCCTGGGCCACAGAGCAGCTTGAGACAAAGGTCAGGAACTGAAACATGGCTTGTCGCTCTGTGAAAAGCTGGTCTCAAGACAAGGAAAAGTTTCATTATTCTGGAAGCTTGTGCTCTTAAGATGGAGTTTTACTCCCTACTGACTAGGTTTTCCTGAAAGTTGACAGCTTCATCACAGGCTCCTCCGTGCTTTGGAGCTAGTCCCCACCATGGAACCTATTCCTGATTCTGAGTTCCCCCAGACACTGCATGTTCCAAGAGATTCTTCAGGCATTGTTCTAATGGCCCTGCAATTCATTGTGAGATGGTTTTAAATCAAATAGCATTTCTCTGGCAATTCTATAGCAAAAGAGAGAAAAGAATGAAATACCAGACCAAAATAATCTTCTCTGGATGCATAGTGAGGAAAACATTGCTAGGCAATGTGTACTGTGGAAAACTCACCTACCAGGTGTTGAAATACTCACTTGGATGTGCAGCATGCTATAAGCCAGTCCTTTTCTCAGAATCTTATCAAAGCAGCATGACACTGTCTGAAGGCAAAAACCACTCACACGTTTTGCCTTCAAGATCTGTGCTAACAGACGTTTGGGGCTTTTGGAGTCCTCACAGCATTTTAGGGTTGCAAGTGGACTAGCCAAGTTAATTAATTCCTTTGGACCACATCATTCATAAAGAAAAATTACATTCCTTTTCAAACAGATGAGCTCTTGATTTTTTTTTTTAAGTCCCTCAAATGTACAGACATGAATACATTTCTTTTTTATGAGCTTTCTGGCTTTCATGGCAATACTACTATAATGTTCTTTGACAACCTACATTACTAGCATACCCAGCTCACTGTTCTTACCTTATGAGTTTTCCAAACTAACATTAGCCAACTAGCTGGACAAGGTGTACAATGTAATTAATTACATAAATCTTCCAAATCTATATGAAGAAAGACTGTGAATCACAGTGCCATAAATACTTACTGACATTTATGCTTAAATACCTTTGACTCTTAGACATAATCACAATGGATAGTCAGTTTAATGACCTTGAAAGTAGCTATGATATTTACAGAAATAGTTGATAGACACCCACAGTTTCCTTCCTTCCAGTTCATTTGTGATAGTGGCAAAGTGCCTGCTCAGGGGCGGCTCAGATACCTATCCTTAACATAAAATGTAGTGGGTTTGCATTAGTAGCTTGCCAGAAAGGGAAAAATGTCTTTTTCATTGTGCCCTATCATGTGCCAACCCTGCCACATTGGTGCCACATGGCTCTTTTCAAAGGATTTTATCAGTCCATATTTAGCTATAGAAAATAGCTTACATATTTCTTGTAAACAGCATATTTTCAAAGCAGAAGTGTTGTGTATAGCTGGTTAACACATAATAATAAGAATGGCAACTCCTAAATAAACAGCATATGAGTATTTACCCTCTACCCCAATCAAGAAACAAATAGAACTTGAGAAAACATAGGTTCAGCAGATGAGCCTAATACACAGGATTAAAGCCTGGGTCAGTAACTGTAAAATCTATTACTATCCCACAACTTGTGGCTAACTTGCATCTTCACTTGCCTGTAGTTTTGGTGTGGTATCCAAATGGATTATCATTCATGATCATTTTATGCAGATCTGCATCTCCTTGTGCAAGCTACATTCTTCAACCCTTTTTCATATTCTTCCATGGAAAAATTAACAATTAACAACACCTGTACTATTGAAGGAGGTGAATGTGAATGTGAATCAGAGAAGAACTTTCTCTAATTAAAACTTTACCAAAAGAAAATTGTAATTGCTCACAATCTGTTCTTGGGAAGAGAATAAGAAAACAAATTTTACCTGTAGCACAAAGTAGTCACCCAGCTTAATGCACTACTGGATGGTATTCAAATATTTAGCGATGAGACCAATTACATAACTTACATAATGGGAATTAAACAGGTTCTTCCACCCCTAGGCAAAAGGAGTTGACCAGAGCTATGCTGACGTATAGCAACACTTGATCTCAAGTGTTATCTGCACATTATTTCTGCAAATTATATAAATGTACATTTATACTTGAAACAAACACATTCTTGAGACAAGTGAATGAATATCTGAATGGAAGAATGAGTTATATATACATTTACATCAAAATCCAAATTTCTGCCTAAAAGGCAAAGCATTTGAAACTGAGTTTTGAGAAAAGTCCTGTCTACTTTAATGAAATACGAAATTTGGCTGGGCGCACAGAAAAACTGTTGTATTGAAGACTACAATAAATTTGTGTTAGTCAGATGGAAGATATATCAGATGCTTCCAAATAGGAAGGAAGTCGTTTGTCCCCAGATAGCTCAATGTTTAACCAATCCTTCCCAAATCACTGTAATGATATCATTTCCCTTATATCATTACAGCTGTAACTGCAAGAAGATAAAGTATTTGTTTACCGAATAGTCATATAAATGCTGTCTACTGCCTTACATCTTTAGTCTTTAGACCTTCTTGTTCCTTCTCTGGCAGATTCCCAGAATATCTGATACAGTACCTTGCAAAACGTCATCTGGCCCAAAACAAAGTTCAGTTGTCCATCTCTTCTCCAGAGCTTGTTAAACAATTTGTCCAGAATAGATTTCTCACTAACACCCAAGTATTTTAAGAGTTAAGAATCAAGTCTCTAAAAGGCACCACTATTTTTAGATATTACAAACTCCTATTACACAGTTTCAAAAGTATTAGCCTTATCAGCTGTTCTTTAATGGAAGCAGCACTTATACAATTATGTCTGCCTTCTCCTAAAAGCTTGCAATCTATACAGCGAGGAAAAAAAAAAGCACAACACTGAAATGCTTGCTTTTCTTTTCTGTCCAACATTCTTATTTCAGTAAAACTGCATTGTACGCTAAATGGCAACAATTACCGCATGCCACTGAAAGGCCAGGCTGTAACCATTATTTTTTCAGCCTGCATTAAAATTTTAGCACAGGTACCTGAGCAAAACATAGGTTTGCAACTGTCACAACAGGTGCACTGTATGCAATGGTCTATTAAACTAATAAAGATTAGTAAAGTAAGTACAAAATTGTATAATGCTGTAGGGCTAGTAAAATGTCTTCTAAAAGTATAGCACTTATGATGCTGTCAGCCTATTGACTGGTGTGAGATAATAACTACTTTTCCTGAAAGCTGAAAGTACTCAGCTTCTCACAAGTCCCAGGTCTTGGTGAGATAAATGACAAACATCTGGATTCAGGAGCAAGTCTTTACTTCCTGAGCATCTGGAACATTAGTGCAGGGATTGCAGAAAATGGGCTGCTCGTTTTTGGCTTTCTTTTCCTCACACAGAAAGGCACATACTAGGCATGGCTGAAAACAGTCATATTAAAATAACGAGCATGTTTGCCCTGCTTACAGCTAAGTAGGAAACCCAGAAGACATAGTCCCAATGTAGAAGGTAGCAGTCATATTGTAAAATTTTTATCAGTACTTTCTACTGCAAATAATCTTGCCATGGGTATATTTACTAGAGTGTTATATTTCTGTAAAAATCATATGCTTTTCTCTTGAGAAGTGTAATGATATTTCTAAATGTGAGGTTAGTCACATTATGTTAGTTTGTCTTAAACTTTGCTAAGTAAGTCTGCTTCTTTTCCTGTTCCTCCCTATCTGATTACTAACCTCTATGATAAGGTCAATTTAAGTGGTAGCCCCTCATTATTATAGTTATATCTTGATGCAAGCAGAAGCAAGGAGCAGA
>VZTV01093311.1:573-15255 GCA_013400875.1 Anhinga rufa
CCCTCATCCCTCCTCTCCCTCATCCCCCCCCTCTCCCTCATCCTCCTCTCCCTCGGGACAGTAACTCGTTTAGTCTGTAGGCCATATGTGATGTTTATCTTTACTCAGTTTGGGAAGAGATCCTGGTTCACTGAGGAGCTCCCGATACATTAAAGGTGACCATGTGCTGAAGGACTTCGGGGCTGAATTTCGCAGCTTTTTGGTGTCATGACAGAACATGTAGTACCAAGGTAAGAGACATTACTACTATATGGTGAGCATGACATCGTTTTGTTAGAACTTCTCAAGAAAAATAAGACTTAATCTTATTCAGTCATCATCCACTGAAATTCCCTTTGGCCTTGGAAAATCTGAGGAACTGGTAAATTACTGGCAATCCACAGATGATGAAATTGAAGGATGGGGAAATGGAGTTCAAGTCCTACAAACCAGCCCCACAGTTTCCCAAAGGGCTCCTTCGCTTCTGGCTTCAGCGGGGGCTGCGACACCTCAGAATCTGTGAGACTGCACCTGAGTGCCGCGTCCGACAGCCCTAGCTGAAGAGAATCGGTGGCGCAGACAGGTCTAAACCCAAGGTATCCTGACTCTCCCAATTAGCTTTGTTAATTAGGGGAAACAGTGTTAGTCATTAAATAAGAGTGGATTGTTGCTCGGCTAGGGTATGGTATTCACATTCCCAAAGGAATGGGGAATGGGTCCCCAGGAGGGACAGTTATTCTAGTAAAGATTCCAGTAACTGCTCCAAATGGTGCCTCACGGACCTGTAAACTTAGAGTTTCAAAATGAGAAAAGAAAATAAAATCCGCTAAGTGCTGTCATGTTCGAACCAGCTCAACTATTTAAAATCGTCCCCAGAGAGACTAGTAATTAGAGCACATTTTTTCCCTTCAGTTGCCAATCATGCAATTCTAAAGTGGGTCATCACCTATCTTGTTAAACAAAAATCTTCATGTTCCATAAGCAATGCAATCTATCTTGGGGGGAGGGTGCACGTAGGAAATCGGAATCCAGGAATAGACTGAGGTGCTAAAAAAAAAGTGCCACAAAGTGTCTTTCTTAGCTTAGTGGCCATCCAGAGATGTCTGCATATCCTAAAAGAACCCCCAATCTCCAGAAGCAAGCAAGTCATACGTACCATGAAGTTCAGCATTTTTGCACGCTCGATTCACCGCTTGCTTCTGGCCCCTAGAAAATGCAAGGAGGTGCAACTTACCTTAGCCAGTGAGAATCTGCTGCTTTTGGTGTCTCGTTCTGTGTGGATAAAAAGCATACAGATAATATTGCACCCTGGGTAACCAAAGGTGACCTGGAGAGCTGCTGAAACTTGCCCTACAGATGGGGTCTAGGTTCCCTGGGAAGGCAAGTGGGAAAAGAAAAGCCTGTGATAACTAAAATAGGGTTGAGAGGGGTGTAAGTGATACCAGTGATTTATTCTGATACTGCGCACAGGGCAGGGTTCCATAACGTCTGAGAAACAGCTGCTTGTCCTTGAGCAAAACGGAACTAGTGAGGGAGAGCAAACAAGAGCTCCCAGCCATGAGGAAGTATGTGATGCCCTCACCCTGCCCGCCCAGGGATGCACAGCAGTAGGGAAATGGTACTGTGAGGTAAAGGTGGGAGTACAGACAATGCCTTCCAGTATGCATTGCTTATCTAGATTATTCACAGACAAGATGCCTTTGGCTACCTGAAAACTTGACTTTCCTGCAGCTGGCTCCATGGTATAATGAGCTGCCTGTCTCCTGACACCAGAACCCTGGGAGAAGGGAGGCTGAGAGCACAACCTCTGCCAGGGCTCACTCCCTAGCAGCTTGATACGCACCAAACTGACAGCAGCCTAGCCTGTCCTCTGTAGCCTGCAGTATGGCAGCCTGCAGTACCATCTGCTGGCTGACACCACCTCTGCTCTGATGTTTCATCTTTCTTGATATTAGTAGGGAAATGTTCCATGCTAAATTACCTTCAAACCACAGGGGAGAGAGAGAGAGGTCTATAGCTATGGAAACATATGCATTTTGACATGATGCTTTTATTGGACTGTGGGATAGAATTATATCTATTTTACAGACCTTAGACTGAGTGCAAGTTTTCAGGCACTACCTACTTTTGAGGAAGCAAGTTAGTACTGTGCAAACACAGCAACCTCATTCGATAATAACTTAATGGCCCATCATATTTAACTGACTCTTTACTATAATTGTTTAAAGAACTTAATGGATTTCTTGTACTTAATTATTTAATTTTTAATTATGGATTAGTGAGAAGATAAAACAAATGAGGGATAGAGTGCTCAGTTTGATCTGCCTGTATGCAATAAAGTTGTCCTAAAAGGGGCATGTCTACTCTGAGAATTCAGCAGAGTATAAAGCATGTGTGCCTACTTAGATTTTCCCACTCCCCTTTACTTGTCCTGAGAAGTGGTTTTATTTTTGGAGCTTTCCAATAAAGTTTTACTTTTGAAATGGTTGTCTGTCTACAACTTTGGCATTGGTTACTTTAGATATGCTCACAAATTTTCTTTGCATCCAGCATGGTTGAAAATTTTATTAAAACTTCTCAGTATGGCTCCATGTTATGGCATTAGGCATGCTTAGCTTCCACTGGGCAGGAGGATGAGGGAAGCAGAATAAAATCTCTTAAATTCTCACTGAAATTAACCAAGGTGAATGTTAAAGATCCAGGGTCACTGTAAACAGACAACAGGATTCCCCTATAATGCCCTACCAAATGCAGAGGATAACAAAACTCTGTATTCTGTGCTCAACTGGCTTGTCCACACGTTATAGGTCTTTCGTGATCTTCAGCTGTTTAAAATGAATTACCATTATTAGTGCTATTATAGCACTGCACACATCTAAAGTGCCTGAGAAGGTTTCATACTAATCTAGCTCAACAGAACAGAGACTTCATTTCTTTTGGCTGTGAGGAATCCTTACTGTCCATCTACTCTTTGTTCATGAAATAGCTATATTTATGTCAAGAGTGAAAGTGAAACAAGTGTAATTCTTAATGCAAAATGTCCGTATACGTTAAGCCACAAAGCAGGGACTTGTGAATTCCCCCTTCTGCACCAGGGTACTTGCAGCTTTTACATAATTCAACTCCATGTTTAGCTACATGAAAGAATTTCTGGTTTGATTTTTACATGATAACACTTTGCTGTTGTATACAAATTGCCAGTACTATCTGAGAGAGTATTTCTGCAGCACATTTTTAGACATTTTATCATTATTCTTCATTTAAAATGTCAGCCTTGTTCTGACAAATCTTGTGTGCTTGGTTTGAATAGCTTTACTGGTGTCAGGCTGGAGTTGTCAGAAATACTGGTGAAGACGTGCATCTTTTGTTTGCTAAGAGAGCAGGCATAAAAGATTTTTATGTAGAATGACTGGATTGAACTGGTACCGCCAATTTCGGGTTGTTCCTATACATCACGATTTCTCCAAAGTCTAGGGAAGACTATTTTACTGCATTCCAGAATTACGGGATTCAACTGTGTCGGCAGGCTTTTAAGCAAATAGTGTTCTTCCTGTCTCAAATGCATCTGACCTGAAAATGCTTTTCTTTGACTTCCTCTATCTTTTATCTGACTGGGCAAACAGATATGCATACTTACAAGGGGCCATGACAGGAGAGTAAATGCCAACTGCTCTATTCCAGTCAGGTTCCTGTTCGAGGGCTTGTCACCACATTCTCTAAGTGCATGATAAATAGGTAAGAACCAAACCCTGGTAGGGGGAGAGTTCTGGGTAATGGGATCTAGTGCACAAACCTAGAAGTTTCTTCTATTTCTAGTTCCTACACTTCTGCAAACCGAGCACCTGGCGAGAGGTGGTGGTGTCAAGAAGGAATTCCCCTGCTGCAAATTACTGCACTGCTTTAGCTTGATGGAGGTCTAGCTTCTGCTCAAGCATGGGGTAGTAGCCATGGCTGGAGTCAGCATAATGTCTTGATGGGCTGCTGAGTTGATGTAGCTTGGCAAAATCCTATGTCCTTAAATTCATAGTCCGGTTCACCCCTAGGCCATAATGCTTACACGTCAAAGTGGGCTACTATAGCACATGTGAAGTTGGAGTTGAAAATCTGCCACAAGACTAGGGGGGAAACAGTCAGTGAACATAGTGTTTTGGAATGAATGTGACATTAGCTATTGTCCACACAAAGAACTCTGTGTCACTTCTATGCAAGGGTAAGGGTGTGCTTTCTCTTCAGTCACAAGAAACTTCTGGTCTTCTATTTCACCGTAGTCCTCTAGAAACCCTTAATGGAGTGTAAG
This sequence comes from Anhinga rufa, assembly GCA_013400875.1. Classification (NCBI taxonomy): domain Eukaryota; kingdom Metazoa; phylum Chordata; class Aves; order Suliformes; family Anhingidae; genus Anhinga; species Anhinga rufa. Next base: position 4,850 of record VZTV01093311.1, read on the forward strand.
AGGCAAATGAAGTATTTCCAATTAAGACCTATTAATTTTATCAGTGAGGGATGCACACTCTGAAATCTGTCTATTAATCAAACACTTTAGTGTGCAGATGCAAATAAACAATATTCTATGAAGTTGTGATAACTTTAAAAATTGTCTCGAATGTAAAATCTCTTCCCTTGTTTTCCCCACTGAATTGCATTTACAACAGAGAAGCTGATCTAGACAGTTAAGAGCTTCCTAAGAAAAACAAATCAAAATAAAAAGCAATTTTAAAATCAGTGCAATTTCCTCAATTTTTCTTGTATGTCCTGGTTGCAGGTCCTCAAGGGATAGCTGTACTTTCTGATCAGTACTAATACAAAATTCATATTTGTCTGGGCTATTATGTGCAAAGCAATGTGTAATCCCTCAGGTTGGAGTGAAAAGCCAAGTCAAATATTACAGGAGACCTTTCAGTTTTGAAAGGTTTCAGAAATAAGCACAGTACAAACATATAAAGGGATCCAATTATATGTAAACAAACTGTTATTGAAGTCTCCTCCTTAGAAAACACAATTAGATTGCCAACAAGATTGCTTTTGGATTACTTGGATTAAGCATTGCATTCAGAGGTTTATGAAGTACCTGGAATTTCTTTTCTTTTTCCTGCATCTTCAAGTTGTAAAACACAGTTGTACCGGGCATGCAGGTTTCCATCATGTGCAAAGGTGCTTCTGCATGGTCTTGGGTGCGTGTATTCCTTGCAACAGAAGTTGCACTAGTAAAATGTGGTTCCTGGTGATAAGGAAACGGTTAATCCATCTCTATCAAAGACTATATAATACTCAGCTTACTGAGTAACCTACAAGTTAATTAAAAGAACCCCACAGACATAAAGAAATACAGAACTAAAGCTGTCCCCTTCTGATAAAGCACTGAAATCACTAACTCTGCCCTAGGGGGGAGATGCGTCTCCTTTCTTTGCATGTAGAGTACCTAGATAGAGAGGAATACCGGAGAAGGTGATTCAGCTCCAGTCTTTCTCTCTCCATCAGCATTTAGTAGAACCAAACAGTGAAAATGGAAGTAAAATGTTCAAGAGAAAAAAGCGGGCGGCAATCTCATTGAGGGTGGGAATGTAGATATACCAGGTCCTTTCCCCTCAGGCAGCTTTGCTTTGGTTAGCTTAAATTTGCTGCAGTTATGGTAAGGGCCCAGTGAAATCTGTAGGACTCTTTCTGTCTGCTTCGATTGCATGGGATTCAATTAACTCATATGCTTCTACTGGCTCATTGATTGGTTTGCACCAGATCTAAACAAATCTTTCCTGCAAGAATCACTGACAGATACCATTGGTTGTTGCTTTTTATCTCTCCATTGCTATCTATTTCATCGCAAGTCTTGAAGTAGTAAATCTGATGAAGAGATGGTCAGAATAACCTCTTGGTTTGCGTTTTTTTTTCTAAATGGCCAGTAGTTCTGCTAGTGAAATGCGGCTCTGGTATGAAGGGCAGAAATGTAACTTCGCAGCGCATTGAGTTTCTCTTCAAGAAAAGGCAAAAACCAGGGAACTTGCCTGAAATATCTAATGTTGCTGAAAACACATAGAATCCTTAATAGCCAAAGTTGTCAGCATTGTAGGGCTTCTCCTCTACGCTTCTTTTGGGCAGCTGTGAAATTACTCCTACCTGAACAACAGCGATCACTAATGGTGCAGCGATGATGAGAATCAGGCCTTTAGATATTACAAATGGAAATGAGAGCTCTTAACCGAAGTGAACAATGCAATATCCACTTCAGCTGTCCCAGAAACTTGAACTGTGCTTGCTGCTAATCCTCTTTCCTACCCCGTTTCAAAATACGATGGATTCTTACTGAGATACGTATATTACATATATATGTATTTATATATAAAGTATGCCTGTATTTCAACATAAGGTTTAAGAACAGAGATCTTTAGGATTACTTTGACCTTCCAGTCATTTTTCAGTAAACTGAGGACTGTAACATTGTCCTGGCTGCTGACAAGAAATTGCCTGTTCCCTTAAGTAGAAATGAAGTGGTATAAGATAATTATGACCCATTTGGCCTGAACAAAAACTGGTGTTGCATCACTTATCTTCTGTGATCAGAAAGAATGAAGAAAAATTGACCAGATGCTTGTTCCATTTCTGAAAGTCATGTATGTATTAGTGCCAGCAGGACTATTGATTTATTTTTTTCCTTGAATTTTCTTCTTTGCTGGAGGTAAGACTCAGTTTGATTCAAATTACATGAAAATAAAAGAAAAGCTCTGCCTCATTTCTGATGTGATTAACAAAGTTTAGGCTGAGCATGCTGCCAGTGAATAGAACAGTAACAACCAAAAGGAGAGATGGGATTGTGCCAGTTGGAGAACCTTTCTTTTTGTATAACATCTTTCTCCTTATTTTGGCTTCCCCACAGAAGTTTCATTTTGTGGAGCTGAACAGGGAAACTGAATGATGAGTTCAGATTCAGAGAGCAGTGGTGAAGGATGCTGGGCAATTATATAGAAAAATATGACATTTTCTTACAGGGGCAGTGAAAATGAGGGTTAATTTTAGTTTCTATATTTGACCTCTTGGTATTGTCTTAAGGAATACTGTTTCCTGCACACAATGAAACTAAGAATAGAAGTGGGTGATGTGGGGCTGAGGAATAATGCAGTGAATCAGAATTTTAATGCTATTAAAATCTATTGATGGTGCTGATTCATTATTACTAGTGGTGATGGGAAGGCCAGACTCTATAAGCTAGTTTAATTATTTTCCAGTTAACGTTAATCTCAGTTAATGAAAACTCTCAAAGCCAGAAAAGAGATGACACAAGAAACGACTGTTATTCATGAGAGATTCTCTTAATCTATAAAACATCAAAGATTTTATTGCAAGTATCTTTGCTTTGCTTGTATTTTATTTTTTAAATGATCAAAACATTTTGTTCTCAGGTTCTTCATGAGTCAGCGTATGACAGTTCAGAAAAAATTTAAATAGGAGAAGATCACTTTTCTTAAAGAAATGAAACACAGTGACTCAGGTGCAAGGCTCTACACAAGCCATGGGTGTCTAAGTAATTATATGATTGAATGGAGTGAACGGAGCTAAATCCAGCTGGTGGCTGGTCACGAGCGGGGCTCCCCAGGGCTCAGTGTTGGGCCTGGTCTTGTTTCATATCTCTATCAATGGTCTGGACGAGAGGATCGAGTGCACCCTCAGTCAGTTTGCAGGTGACACCAAGCTGGGCGGGAGTGTTGATCTGCCCGAGGGCAGGCAGGCTCTGCAGAGGGACCTGCACAGGCTGCATCGATGGGCCGAGGGCAGCTGTGTGAGGTTCAACAAGGCCAAGTGCCGGGTCCTGCCCTTGGGTCACACCAACCCCAGGCACCGCCACAGCCTTGGGGAAGAGTGGCTGGAGCTGCCCGGCGGAGAAGGGCCTGGGGGTGCTGGCTGACAGCGGCTGGGCATGAGCCAGCAGCGTGCCCAGGTGGCCAAGGGGGCCAGCAGCACCCTGGCTTGTGTCAGGGGTGGTGTGGCCAGCAGGAGCAGGGCAGGGATGGTGCCCCTGTGCTCAGCACTGGTGATGCCGCACCGCGAATCCTGGGGTCAGGTTTGNTGTGTGTGTTGGTCTCTTCTCCCAAGTAATGAGTGATAGGATGAGAGGAAACGGCCTCAAGCTGCACCAGGGGAGGTTTAGACTGGATATTAGGGAAAATTTCTCTACTGAAGAGTGGTCAGGCATTGGAAGAGGCTATCCAGGGAAGTGGTTGAGTCACCATCCCTGGAGGTAAAGATGTGTAGACATGGTGCTGAGGGACCTGGTTTAGTGATGGGCTTGGCAGTGCTGGGTTAACGGGTGGACTTGATGATCTTAAAGGTCTTTTCCAACCTAAATGATTCTGTGATGCTTTGTTATATGTATCTGTGCAATACCTCTGTCAGAGGAAAAATAAGTAATTTGAACTGAGAACAAGTCCTGATCCTGAAATATATTCACATGCCTAAACCCTAAATGAATGAAAGTGTCTCCATACCTTTGATAAGGCTAGTTATTTTGGCTGTTTAAGTCACTTAAAAAAACCCCAGTCCGGCAGAGACTTGTGAATTGCATCCAACGTTTTTAAGGCTGCAACGTGTGCCTTAGCTATTTGACCATTGATATTAGTGAGAAGATAATCCATAACATAGGGATTGGCTCCAAGTCAGTGAGGTAGAACTTGGTCTGATCATATTTTTATAAATATGTGAAGGCCACAAGAGATAAAGCCAAATACCTAAGTAAGCACATCTACTGACTATTCTGCATCGATCAGAGCATGGTAGCACAGTGAAAGAGAAGTATAGAGGAAGCTGGTAATTCTAGCAATATCTAGAGAAAACCACAGTGCTTTAAAGTCATTATAAGTGCGTGCCATATAGAGCAAACAGCATACATCTATCTGGGGGAAAAAAATGCCTCTCTGAAGAAAACCAGCATAAGGCTGGAACATTTATTCTATATTGAGGAGTTAAATAAGACAAAGGGCACATTTCTACTAAAGCTGCTGAGTAATGAATGTATAGAGGCCTGACTTTGGACATGCTATCAGGTGATGCATAGGCACAATAGAGTGAAATTCAGTTAATTTACCTTAATTCTTCATTTTAATGAGTTTTTGAATAGACAACACATTCTATTAACATTCTTGTACATTCATGTGATGCAAATGATCATCTTCATTTTGGAAATGCTGTTCATAGGACAGGGACCATGCAGGGAGCATCGTGGGTTTCTCTGCCTCTCCCTGATCCTTACTTGTTTTGTGTGTTAAAGCTAACGTCAGATTTCTTTAATGCTTTTCATTCCTTTCTTAATTACTATAGATATATAAACTAGGTCCTCTGGTAAAATAGAAAATACATAAGGGCATGTCTGTATGCTCATACAGAAAATTGTTGGAGCACATTGTGCTCCAATTGTTGTGTTAGTTCAACCCAGAGCTAGTATGTCTTATCTCTGGGGTGTTCTTGTTCATCTTTGCAATGGCTTGTTTGTCTTTACCAGTGATTTCTGAAATAGGTCTTGTTCATGTTCACAACCTGAACAGCAAGTATAGAAATATCCCAAATTATATTGATATGAAAGACAAATTGAAAGCAACACACCTGCTAAGGCAATACGTGGATTTAGGATATATGCTTGCCTGGTTTGGGATAAATGAGTTCTATTGCCAGGTGTTCTTAGCCTTGCTGTCGTGGAAGGAAGCTGTACTGTGGTTCACGTGCCTGACAGACTGACATAGTGCTTTTGAGGATTTTGCTCTTTGGCCACAACAGACCTGGTACTGTTGCCAAAGCCTTTATTTCCTTCTGAGTACAGTGGCAGTAGTTCCTACAATGCAGAGTGGTTTGGAAGGAGTCATCAAGGGCTCATATATAGAGCTGCAGGTTTATCTCAACCCCAGTCTTGGTGCTTATCTCTTACGTTTCCCTTCTGACTCTCATGAACTCACAAAGTATACTTGCTCTGCCCCAGACAAGGGTCCATGCATAAAGGTTTGAAACAAAAATTGACTGAAGCATTTTACAACTTCATCAAGGTTTGGATTAATGAGATCCTGGCTGATTTCTGACCCAAGAATCAGGTTACGCTTTAAGTCTTCTGGTTTTGCATTCCTTCATATATGGAAGAGAGCACAGCTTAAATCAGAAATTAACTGAACCAGGGGCTTGAAAGCCTGAATGCACAGTCTGGCTGACACTGAACAGGAGCTGGAAACAATGCAGTAATAATGCTCTATTTTCAGAGAGCAATTTGATTAGAGGGAAGGAATCTGTTGCATGGATAACACTTCCCATTTTCATGTCAAACAAGAACTAAATAGCACAAGTTAATGAGCATGAAAAAGGAACATGAAATCAGTAATCTGGCAAGGAGGAAAAGTAAGAGCAGAGATGGAAATTGCAAGAGGGAATAATTTGCTGTATTCATGAGACAGTTTGGCTACCCCCTGTGGTAAGTGTGCATTTGAGATCTGCGGATCCTGATGTAATTGCTGTTAATGTGATCACTTGTTCAGTAGTTGAGAAGGCAACTGGCAGCTCCCGACAGAATATGTATATGCACACAAGTGGTTTTCAGTGCAGCTTTGAAAGTTTCTGCCGCTGTACCTCAACAGAAAAAAAGTTATAGTGACTAACAATTAATTTATTCAGTACTTTGGTTAGAAAGGTCTTCCTCCCTCCCTCAAACCTTGGTATTGACTTGCTGGGACCCTAAAACTTCATCTGCTCTGTGGGGAACAAATGGTGCCTTGCTTTAGTGCCACGGTAGTGTCCTCATCTCATTAACTGCAGCATGCGTGTGTTCTCATTTAGCTTTATGTTTATGCATATAGAAAGATACCTATGAAGGTAGAAAGAATCAGTAAATATTACATAGCTAGATTATCTGCTATACCAAACTTGGTTTTGGCTATTTTTCTGCTGCATTTGTTCATGATGAGCATACTTTAAAGGGGAGTTGGTGGCATTCTGCTTTTGAGGCTGCATGCAATGTACTCAGCATCTTTTTCCTCTGCTCCTTGCTGTATGTCCATCCATCTTTTTCTATTACTTGTGCTGCTGGCTTCAGGTGAAGGAGTCACATGTATACTGCCAGAAGAGATCACCATTCTGACTTCAGCTTCTGACCTAACTGCTGCATTTCCTAGCAAGCTGAGTGGCCAAGTGTTCACATGTGCCACGTGAAAGGATGAAATGAACGCTTCTGTTGTAAATTTGTGCCTCAACTTTTACCATCCCCTTAAAGTTGGCATTTTTTAAATGTGCTCAGTAAAAGCTAAGGCAGACGAAAGATTAGGGAAGGAAAGCAAGAGTAACGATACAGACTTTTTGAGGCATAGATTATTTCCTTGTACAATCAAAGTACAATAATATCCTGATCCCAATCAGACTATTAGCACAACTGCTAAATTTCCAGTTTCTAAAGGCAACAACAATCACTTTACTTTTTAGTAATAATGCTGTTGACAGCACTGGATTGATCTTACATTACCTAAGAGATTTGGGGAAACTTTCCTTTACTGAAAAACTTCAGAGAGATTCCCATCTGGTCAGCACCCAGAAAAAGGATCAAGTGTGCAGATGAGCTTAGCAACCACTTTGGTACCCTGGTCAGAGTTCTTTCAAATAGATGCTGAATTCACTTGCAAACTCTGACCGGAAGACAGGCAGCAGCCCTCTCTATCTTATTCTGTTTTCTCAGAACAGTCTTGGATATTGCTGGAGGGGGGGAAAAGCATCTTCAGGTGTGCTGTTTAATAGCTGGTGTCACCGCTGTTATCATTGTGCTGTGAAGCTTAGTCCTCAAGCCTAGGGGTCCGTCCCATCATCAGCCCAGCTGGTCACTCCAGTGTAATGTTTCTGCATTGTTTTGTAAATAATTTCATGCTGTAAGCTAACTGAAGCTGCCACAGTTCTCATGTTGAACATTTTCTTGCTTATACAGGAACCTTTACTAGATTCTACTATACTTTTTTTTTTTTTTTTTTTTTTTTTTTTTTTTTTAAATGGAGGCTGATCTATTCGCTGAAACACTGCCCTAGTGAGAACAGCTGGTTTAGAAACTTCTCTTTGGGAAAAAAAAAAAATTAATAGGCCTGTTTTTGAGCACTCCTGGCAGATCTGTCATCTGCTCCTCAGCCCAAATGACAAGTGAGTTATACAGTAGGGCTTTGCAAAGTTCAAACCATATTGTGTAGCAGATGCTATGATACTATTATTCAGTAAGTCCACACAGAATCTCCATTGGTGTCTCCTTCCTTGCAGTAATTTATGACCAGCTCTCTCTTTGCAGTGTTACATTACGACTACATTAATCCTAAAGATGCATTAACCCCACCTCTGGCTTTGCAAATTTTTCTGAAGTTCAGCTCTCTACGCCTCTTGCCACCCCCACGCAGTGGATTTGTTCCACACTTTTCTTACAGCTTCCAAAGTGATCGGTTTGATGTATTTCAACGTTTTCCCTTTAATCCACTAGTTCTGGTCTTTCCAGATTTAGCTTGCCTATAAATCCCACAGCAGCAGTAGCATCCTGAGAAGGTAATGATAGTTGTCCTCTTTCTGTTGTATCTCATTTCCTAGTCTATCTTGCCTTAAAATTGTTTGGCATTTCTCCATATATAAAACACCAAGTAGTATCTGTGGTCATTATTTCAAATCTGTGAAATTACTGGTTGAATGTGCACCTAGGAGTCATCTCCTTTTGGTTCTCCAAATGTGGTTACGTGCTTACTTTGGGTGACTCTCAATTTTCTGGTACCTTTGTCATTCCATTACAAATACTGGGGTCCCAGTGACAGACTGGATAGGTTGAGATCTAGAGCTAAAAAGAGTGGGCATACTAATGATACTTCACTTGCGGAAAACTCTTATTACAATTAATAATGTGAACCTTCTCTACACAGAGTCTCTGTATTACAAAGGTGCCTTATCTCTACACAGCAAATAATAAATTAAAGTAGCTCATTGAGTAATTTCTTGTATATTAGTTTGGTTTCAACAGCACTGAGTCACCCAGCCATGAGCCAAAACCCCATGTTGTCCCTACAGTGATTTGCTCATCAGCCTTTTTCTCTCTCAGAAAATCGAGACTTTCTCTCACTCACTGTGTGTCTGATCAATCGGTTGCTCAAGTTTTCCCAGTTTTCCTTGGGCAGTCTGATCAGCAAGTGCTGTTAATACATTTCCTGTCTGGCAGGTGTTTGCCTTGGCAAATGTTGTACACTACTGCACAGAACTGAAAGAGCTGCTCTTGCCATTGCTATCCTCGCTGAACTGAGGGTGGGAGAATGACAGTGGAGGAGCAAAGCAAACAGTCTTTTCTGATGGTTCTCCAAAAGCTGCTCTCAGACCAGGTGGAGAGGAAGATGTTAGCTAGATGAATGTAAATGCTTGGTTTTTAACTGGCTGAGAGAAAGAGCAAGGATGTTGAAAAAATTAACTTGTTTAGATGTCTGAATGAGAACTGAATTGCTGAAAAGCTGGGAGCTGCTCACTTAATTCTCCACCTGATAACACTTTTCCCATCTTGTCTATTTAAATTGTAATTTCTATGGTTCAAGTACTGTGTTTTGTACCATGTACAGTACCAGGGATATTGTCTGAGTTCTTTGAATCTTGCTGTAATAAATACATTTGGAGGTTTGTTTGGGGTACATAGCCAAACATTACCAATATGCAACATTGAACTGAGGCATCTTGACCAAAGCAGGAATCAAAAATGAAAAATAAACTTAACTGAATGTTAAAGTCTTGATTAAGAATTGACCTGAGTTTCCCTAGAGGTGTCACATAGTCTGTGACTGTCTCTGAACTGTGTCACCCATTCCTAATTGAATCCCTCTGTACCACCGCTTAGAGCTGAAATTTAACACCCCAACCTCCAGTTGATCTCAGGGATGATATTATCCTATCCATTTCCTAGCAAATTACAGTTCTTTGCAGGAATGCATTAAACTATCAGATCTTTCTCATTATGGATTTCTCATAGGGCTTTTAGCTCCAAATGAGCTTTGAGGCCTACTAAATCTCTGATGGAGCTGTAGTCTCCCTCACTGCATGACATGCAGAGTGCATCTTCTGTGCTATAATGTGAGAACAGGTTTGACTTTTTTTTTTTTTCAGAGTTAGGCAGCAATAGGCACCGATTGCTATAGCTGAGATGGAAAGACTCAGCATTGCTAAATCGCAAATTGGCTCAGGTTCTCTAGCAGCACTGCTATAATAAATATTTACTACAGTATGTTTAATATTCACTTTCTCCTTTTCCTCCACAGAATCACCCATAGGGGAATTCTCAAGGTATTTCTGGCAGTATGAAACTCTCACTGAGTAATTATCAGGATGTGCACTAACATAAATACTGTTATACCAAAGGAGATATGAATCTTCTCTGATCAGGTCTTGGCATCCTTATGATTCTGGGAATATTTAAAAGGTAAGAAGTCCCAAATTAACTATGTAGATTGATTTAGGATCCACTTTATATCTGCTCTAGCTAGTAGTGTCAGCTTTATTGCTTAAAACAAAAGCTATTTCTACATTTGTATGAATGGATCCATTGCCACTTTGCAGAAGAAGCAAGGGAAAAGTGGTGGAGGGGACTTTAATCTGTCTCAGTTTTGGTTCAGGCAAATGCACCAGCCGAACACTGACATCCTTGGATGGAAATTAAGAGCATGAAGGCTACTCATTTCCCAGTGCTTTAAAGTCAGAGGCAAAGAGAGTTGCACAGTTCCTCTGGGCCTGATCCCACATAGGGCTGAACTCCCAAGAAGCTGGGGAGGATTAGCACCTTTTAATAACATCTTGCATCTCTTATGGTGCAGGCTTTATGCTAATGGTAACAATATTGAAAGCTCACAGCAGTTAAGT
>VZTV01093312.1:0-10186 GCA_013400875.1 Anhinga rufa
GGGGGTTTGTTTTAGGATGGTGAGGTGAAAGGGGAAACCACAAAAAAAAAATCAATGCTTTTAAAGAGGATTTTGTTTTTTTTTTCAATCTGCCATTTATTACTTGTTAAAAAATTTTGGTAGCAAAAATAAAAAGCATGCCTTACATTTATAATAGGAAGAATCGATCAGTGTCACCCAATTCAATCTACTGAACAAGTCAGAAAACACACCAATATTGCTCTACTGGACAGAAATCCTGTTACTTGGTTGTATTGCCCAAACTCAAGGGAAAATCAGAATAANAAGCTAAGGAGCAAGGGAGAGTTCTAGTGGGCCACAAAGTGAAACTGTATGTGGGCACTGTGTCATGTTGTTCTCCACTTTGTGGCTGCTAAAACCTACAAGGACACAGGTAAGTGTGGTGTTCAGAGCTAGTAGTTTTTAAAGCTGTACTTAAAGAAGAACTTTAACTGAAATTTTGTCTGAGAACAACAAAAATATTAATTTTAGACAAATAAGAAAGTTTAGGCAGGAGAAGAATCAGCCTAATTCTAGTTCAAGTCCACCAGCTTTAATGAAGCTAGCTCCAAATGAAGTGGGAAGTCTGTCATGTTTTTGTTTTCGCTTACTTGTTTTATATAGTGTCACCAGAGACATTTCCTTGTTAGAGAATGGCAGTTAAGGCCCAGTTCTTCAGAGTTACCTGGCATCTCTTAGCTCTATCAGTACATTTGATACTCTGCAAAGGGTTACAGTGTAGAGATACCCCAATTAGCAGACATGAGGCCATTAGTCCACAAAGCACCTCATGTGTATGAAGAGCAGTGGCTCTTCATTCTCTGGCTGAATTGTCTAGACCAGTAAGGTGGAATTTATGTCCCACTGTCCACTGACCACCGAGTACATGGTGTCATGCAGCAGCCCAAGGGAAACATTTCTTGTGGTACAGGTAATTAATATATAAATAGTTTTAAAACCACAACATCATGTAGTCACCGACACTGAGCAGTTATGAAAGAGGAGACAAAACCACACAAAATGAAGCAACATTCAGGAGGTTTTCTAGAGCTCTGGACTATCTGAGTGGATTCCCCTGGGAATGCAAGGAACACTATTACCAGAGAGTTTGCCTTCGACAACACTCAAGTTGCCACAAATAAATTAGAAGCATAATGGCATAATCAACCTGGGTGGAGACTTTGATAGAATGAAATGAGGATATCACACCCCACACATAGGCCTAATCGTAATAACTGTGCCAGTAGAAAGATGTGCTTAATCTTTGTCAGTCCAATCATCAGATGCACAGAGTGAAACTAGTCTTTAGTCTGCATCTTACCAGGCCACATCATTAAGAGAGAGATCAGTCAGACCAAACCAAAATATGCCTTTGGTATTCATTATGCTTAAATCAAGTGATAGCATGGGACCCCGATACAACTTTTGATAGATTACGCTCCAAAATCCCACCAGTAACAATGCTGAAGTCTATCATATGTTAGTATTAGTATTAGTAGTTGAAAAGCTAAGTACGATAGTCCACAATCTGCGACCAGGATTTAAAGCCATCTGGCTTTCTCCCCCTTTTCTTACATGACAACAGTTTCAGGTTTAAAAGATGCCATGCTATTCTTTTGCTGCTGTACCTTTCTCCTGACACAGGGATTCTGTAGCACAGTAAAGACTTCCCCACTACCCCACAGTGGCATCAAGTTGACCATGTTCTCTCTACCCATTTCTGCTCTTTTCAGCCATTGAGATGGAAAGTGTATAGAGCAAATGTTGGCAAATCTTTGCATTCTGAAAATATCTAGCTGTTCTAAGAACACTTGGACTGCTCTATTTTAGCGTCAGATGATGAGCAAGTCCGTAACAATGCCACATGTGGGAACTGGATGAATGGTAGGAATCCCTCTCCACTCTTTGGTCATGTGTTAAACAAAAAAAAAAAACGTTTTAGAAACACAGATTCTCAATAACTGAGAGACTGGAATTCAGCAGTTCTATTTCTTGTTAAGAAACAATATTTCAGAAAATAGTGTGGTTTTGGACAGCTAAGTAAATCAGGTCAAACATCAGTTAGAACAATTACCTGGCGATAAAAACACAGCCACAAAATACTGAAACACACAAACAGGAGTCCAGTTCTGCAGACATGAGTCATAGTTGAACATAAAATACGTTGCTTTACACAGCTTAACATTTAGACTTAAAAGGACTGTTACTGAAGTACAGGTTGTGAGTAATACATTTAATGATCATCATTGCTCTCTCTCCAGAATTCTTATTTATATGTGGTTTTCCTTTTTTCTTTGTTCACCATCAGGTGTTAAAGAAAGCCAGGTACACTATAAAGATCCTAGGACTTAAGTGGTGAGAATGTACATGAGACCAGATTCAGCTGTCATAAAACAGATTGCTCCTAAAACTGAAGTAGAGGCTGGGAAGAAAGTTAACAGGAGTTCTGAGTTGATGAGTAAGGAAGGAATATTTGAGCACTCATTCAGTATTAAAAACCAAATGGTAACCAGAAATACAGAAAACAAATGCCCAGATAATAGCATACATCTATGCCTGTACACACGCATAATATAGAAAGAAATAAAACAGTAATGAGATTAACAGGTTATTATAGACTAAAGTTTATTGTAAAGTCTTTTGTTCTCAATACATATCAGATCATTTCATAAATTAAGAGACAGAGAACAAATATGGCCATCACTCTGCTCAACACAAACTAGCAAATAGTCCCTGAAGTCAGAATCTCTTTTACAGAGATAAAGTACAGGTAGACTTATGGCAATGATATTAGATTTGCTTCTTTCAGAAGGCACTCCAAGATCTGCCCTTTGGTGGAAGGAAAGAGAGAGAGAGAGAAAAAAAGAAAAGAGACTAGACTGTCTTTATGCACCGCATTCAAGAGAGTGTTCCTTTCCAGTGCTTGTCCTACTACGGGATATGTGCTAGAAAAGATCCAAAATCTCAGTGGGGAACTTGAATGCATGCTCTTTCATCCCTCAGGCATTTAGCACTACATCCTATCAAACTGTACTCTACTGTAGCTAGAATCTCTTGCTGTCAAATTTATTGACTCTGCCAAGACTATTTGTAATCTGTTAGTCAAAGCACAGCACCTCATCTACCAGCAACACAACTGTTGCTTTTACCAACACGTGTCAACAGCGGAAACATCTCTTTAAGACCAAAAGCCATGGTGTCCTCCTTGGTCCCTTAAATTACATTAAAAACAGAACACATTTTATTTTTCTTGTAGTAAGCCCAAGAATTTATTTACAAAGGAAATTAAAAGGAGCAGATAACTCAAATGAAAGCTACAGAATTTGAGAATTAAATCATTGTTGCTCTTTCACGCTGGGCCAGGGAAATAACTTTTTTATGGTATCCAGCATTTTGTCTTTTAAAGAATTTAAAAGAGGGAGTGCAAGTCATCTCTTTTCCAGCTGCCACCAAAATCATGTACTACATCATATTGTTGACTCACATATACACCAAGTCACATATTATGAAGACCCAAAATACTTCTGAAGCTCAGTTTGAAGTCCCATTTATTTGTTTTTCTGTTTCACCAGCTCCAGTTAAAATTCAAGGCTGAGAAACACAAGCTATTCCTGTAATTTAATGGATGAAGACAGAATCATTTACTGTGGGACTCAGTGGGCACATTAGTGTACGTAAGGCATATTTTGCTGTTAATTAACCTCATGGAGAGATGAGAGAAAATGACCCAGCAGCACAGATTTGACTTTTACTTATTTTTGTCTTGGTACATTCCCTCATTTGTGTTTCCTCTCCCTTGCCCACCACCATATGCTGCCATTTTTCACTACCATTTTATTGTAAACAGCTAACCAAAAGAAATGAAGAAAAAGGCACAGAAAGATAGTAGTTAGCACCTCCCAGCAAATAATTATAGGCCTATTATTTCTGTTGTTATTCTGATAAAAAAAAAGCCCTAACACCCTACTTCTCTTGTTTCAGGGGGAAAATTGAAGACTCCTACAGCAGTGGTTTCTTATGACTGGCAGTGCTGACACATTCATTACCACTAATGCAGGCAGTTAAAGCTCAACACATTGGAACACTAACATTGCTCAGGCTTAATTTAAAAGAAATGATTTGAACAGAAGATCTAAAAAAAGAGATCAGGTGTTTTCATAAATAAACATTGAGGAGTTCAGACGTAATTAAATATTAGCACAGATATGACAAAGACAACACATCTACAGGCAACTGATAAGCAAGAACTAGCATAACAGACATCTTCCATAGGTGAACATCTACCTTTATCCTTCAGAGCGTCTGAGAATTTCTGGCCTTTGTTTATTCTTGTCTGTCCTTTATTGAATATGCACCTCAGGTCAAAAAATGTATTCCCAGGGAAAGAAAATTATCATATAGAAAACATGACTTCAGGGAATAAAGCGAAATATGAACTAAGGCCAGAATATAGAACCTTTTAATTTGCAAAAATGTAAGTGCACATCACTTGCTTTCAAAGACCGTTGAAGGAGAACAATTTTCAAGCTTTTTTTTTTATCAAATGCCTTCTGTTCTGCCTATTAACATTCCTGCCATTTTCTAAAATATTATATTTGCCTTAATTAAAAACAAGAAAAAAAGAAAGAAGAGGCAACAGCTAGATGCATTTGTTAACTACTCTAAAGTTCTAGCACGTGTAATATGAGCAAAAACAAGTATGTAGTATCTGCTTTGAGGGCTTTCTGGAGGGAGCCCCCTGGCTGGATTCCTACCATTGCTCTCTAACTTGCTGCAGCCTCCAGTCATTAACTAGCCAGTCACAGCTTTTCATCCCTCCATCACACCACTGGGTGCAACTATATGAACAACAAAAATCATAAAATCGTAGCATCATTTAGGTTGGAAAAGACCCTTAAGATCTTTGAGTCCAAGTATAAACCTAACACTGGCAAGTTTACCACTAAACCATGTCTCTAAGTGCTACATCTCACATTTTTTAAATACCTCCAGGGATGGTGAATCAAAATCTCTCTGGGCAGCCTGTTCCAGTGCTTGACAACACTTTTGGTGAAAAAAATTTTCCTAATATCCAGTCTAAACCTCCCCTGGTGCAACTTGAGGTCATTTCTTCTCTTCCTATCATTTGATACCTGGGAAAAGAGACCAACACCCCCCTCACCGCAACCTCCTTTCAGGTAGTTGTAGAGAGCAATAGGACTCCCTTCAGCCTCCTCTTCTCCAGGTTAAACAACCCCAGCTCCCTCAGTCACTCCTCGTAAGTCTTATGCTTTAGACCCTTCACCAGCTTCATTGCCCTTCTCTGGACACACTCCAGCACCTCAGTGTCTTTCCTGTACTGATGGGCCCAAAACTGAACACAGTTTTCGAGGTGTGGCCTCACCAGTGCCGAGTGCAGGAGCACGATCACTGCCCTACTCCTGCTGGCCACACTGTTCCTGATACAAGCCAGGATGCTGTTGGCCGCCTTGGCCACCTGGGCACACTGCTGGCTCATGCTCAGCCAGCTGTCGACCAGCACCCCCAGGTCCTTTTCTGCTAGGCACCTTTCCAGCCACTCCTCCCCAAGCCTGTAGCATTGCATGGGGTTGTTGTGACCCAAGTGCATGACCCAGGACTTGGCCTTGTTAAACCTCATACAATTGACCTCAGCCCATTGATCCAGCCTGTCCAGATCCCTCTGCAGAGCCTTCCTACCCTCGAGCAGATCAACACTCCTGCCCAATTTGGTGTCATCTGCAAACTTACTGAGGGCGCACTTGATCCCTTTGTCCAGGTCATTGATAAAGATATTAAACAGAACTGGCCACAGTACTGAGCACTGGGGAATGGTGTGGAGGTTGCTGTCATTTGTTGATTACTTAGTTTAGTAGCAAGAGATGGCTATAGCAGTTCACTTTTCCTCTGAAGACCCTAATTCCCTGGTCTTTTCCTTTATATACTTTGTTTCCTTCTTGCTTCATTGTCATTGCTCTTCTTCTCTCCTTTCCACTTGCAACCTGCCCAAGTTCTCGTCTGTTACTAGCTGTGTAGGGTTACCTAATGGTGAAGAAGGTGAGAAGAAGGCACTAGGAAGAAAAAGATATCAGAATAATACTTTTGTGTCAGACCAAAAATTTTCCCTTCTGTCCTCTAGAATCTATTAGGCAGCACTTGAACACACACTTAGAATTTTATATATACACATATCTACTTGTGGCTCAAAGCTTCAGTAATTATACCTTCTGGTCAGAGATCTCAAAAAGGTCAGCATTAAGAGGAAAGAAAAAAACACTATACAGAATCCAAAGTCAGGAACCTGGAGATTAAAAACTTGTGCTTCATTAAAGGGTAAAAAAGTCCATTGCAGCTAGCCATAAGCAAGTAAAAGCTTCTGAGCAGAGAGATTTTTAACAAACTGGGTAATAAATAAATAAATGCAGTGCAGACACCCTAGACAGAGGTACTTAAGAAGAGGCTTGCCAGACTCATTCAGTGTCTGTCTTACAGAAGAATATGTGTTGATAAAAGGCTGAAAAGCTTGTCAGCTAGAAGATCTGGATACAGTTTTTTTAGAAATAGAATGCTCTTTGCTAAAAAAATTTCCATGCAGGCCTAGTTCATAGATTTTGTAAATACATCTTCAAAAGGGTTTATTACTTGAGACAAACTGAGTAGCAAACAGCCCACTTGGGAAGTCAATGCAGAGTGTATCTCTACAGATTTCTCTTAGGAAATCTTAACCAAAGCCTTGCTGCAGCTCTACTATCCTCCAGGGCAGCTAATTCAATAGCTTTCTCTTTGCCAGAAGCCTTTAATTCCCTCTCTGGGTACTGACCCTCCTAACCAGAAGCAGGAACAAAAGTCACTGAATTTCCTTTTCAAGCATCTCATTAATTAAAAGTTCAACAGACCAAAAGAAGGACTTTTCTCCTAGCTTCCTGTCTAAAACCCATACATTTTATCTGCAAGCACTTAGATCCTTGTTTTTTTCCTACAACTGTGTTGGAGTACAACTTTGGAGTTGGAGTAGGAGTACAAATCCTACTCATGGAGCAAGTGACTGAATCTTTTCTTAAGGTTGCCGCGCTCTGCTTCATTAAAGCTTCCCCTTCCAGGATCAGCTCTAACCAGCAAGTAACCTTTTATAAGCCAGATGCTCACTATCTGCTTTGGAGGCTGCTAGGCAACTAATTACAGGGGGCCAGCATGGATTTATGAAATAAAGCTTTTATAGACCTTGGCTCCCCTTAAAGGAACCTGTTATCCCCTGACAACCTGTAAAAGAAATCAGGTAACCTTTTTCTCTGCATGAATGCCTTTCTATATGAACAGAATCAGAACAGCTGTTGTAGGAGACACTGCTAGTCTTCAGGCAGGATTTAATTATTATGGCAGATGTTACCAGGTAATACTATTTAACATATGTCTGCTCAGCCATTCACAGGCAGACTTGTGCCCTGAGTCTACCAGAAGCCATATAGCCACCTACATATGGCACAGAGCCAATAGATCTGACTTTTTAACAGAGATTTTTAGTCAGTTCAGGGTAGTACTATCTGTAGTCACATGGCTGCTATCAACTCAGAGAATGAAAAGGAATGGCTTCTTTCTGCTTGCATCCTTCCCTCTCCAAAAACGCAAAAACCTGAAGAGCACTAACAAAATGAAAAACCCTTTCCCCTTGTCTCTCATAATTAATTTTGTAAATGAGACTTAAGGATGTTGGTAGATAATTTCAGTTATGCAAGGTTTGGTGTAGGGAACTCGATACAAGCAGAGAAAGAGTTTAATCTCTATAACTGGAAGGGGTTTTGGTTTCTTTTAGCCAAAGAACAAGATTCTTGAGAGAGAAGATTGTTGCTGTGCTATTTAACTGCCTTTGTGGCAGTGCTGGTGGCTGGGAAATAAAAACAGGCAGTGATTTGAAAATACACAGATGTCATGTTACTTAACTCTCCCACAGAAGCCTATGCTTCTGGGCTGTGCAAGTTTTTCAGGCCTGAAGGAATGGTAACCATCTTAACATTTGTCATGTGTGTTGTCATTGGAGGCACACACCTGTGCCAGACTGGGATGCTTATCTTCATGGACTGCTTTTAGTTTTGCCTCATTTATATGTGCTGATTTCGCGTTTTCAAAATAGAGGAAAGCGTTGATTGGAGAAGGTACAGTCATGCAACTATGAATGAGTTGCCTATAAACTTGCATATGAGGTTTCAGTTGGGTTGGAGTACTACAAAACAAGGTTTTCGGGATTCTTTCAAAAACGTGCAAACTTCTGCATTTTGACATTAATACCTCTGCTTAAAAGAACTTCTACTATTTGCTCCTGATTAAAATGAGCTTGTTGAAAAGGCTATGAACAGTGTAATATCTAGCATACAGGCAAAGTGCATCTCTGTTGTTTGTTCAGATCTCCTTACTGTGATTTGGAGGCTGGATTTATACTTAAATCTGTTTTCTGTATTCTAGCAGAGATACTGCCCCAAACACTTCTACTTAAATTCATGTTTGTATCAAACATGGTCCTTCTAATCTGAAGTTAGGCCAGTGCTTCAGCAATGAAGAAATAAACAGCTGAACACTTTTCTAATTTTTTTTTTAACTTAGAGATGTACAACATCTTACATCAATTAACTGCACCTCTAACTTTTCATCATCAACAGGTGCAAAAAGTGTACTCATGTACTCTTCCAACCTAGCTGATTTACACACTACCTTTTTTTCATAGTAGTTAACACAGAAGTTACCAGGCACCTAATATAAGATGCTGTAAAAAGGAGCAACTAGTCTGAATGGTTCTGTTTCTTCTGCACTCAATTCTACTGAACTTCTGTTGATCTGCTAACACTTATTTCCGGATCACATAGGGTCAGGAGTTGCAGCTGTTGGATCTTTTTCTCTTTTGTGTGTCACTGGTTGCTTAGGTCTTAAAGCTGAGGTCTAAGGCATGGAAATCAACTCTTTAGAGGGACACTAGCATCAGTTCTCTGCTGGCAAGTTTAATGAGTTATTACAGGAAATACAGGAAGCAACATGACCTAATTTTCCTCAAATAAGGATAAAGGGCAGCTTGATAAAACTATAGTAGCAGAAAAGTTGGTAGGAGTGGCCAAACTAACCTCAAGGATAGCTTTACCTTCATTGCAGGGATTTGTGTTCTGACACTCAAGTTTATCTGGAGTCCTGGTTCATCCTTTCAGTTGTAAACTTGCTCTTGAACACCCATATGTGTTTAACCTTTTAATATAATGGACTTAATCTTAAGGTCTTAACCCTAACCTGTTCAGGTGTTCAGGTAAGGTCCTGGCCAAAACAAGTTATATATTTTTTACCTCCACACTACAGAGAATAATGATAATTTGACTAATTCAGTAAATGACAGTGTGTTCTCTAAGTAACAGACTATGCTGCAGGCTGTCAGCATTGCACTGCCTCATGTGCCCTGTAGGCAAAGATAGTCTTTTTGTTCCAAGAGCTTTGCTGAAGATGATGTTTTCTTTTTCTGCTTCCCTTTCTTATAATGCTCCATCAATTTCTGAAACAATGCAATTAGCAGTAATTATAGGGAGGCTGGCAGAATGAATAGTTTTTCACATGATTGTCTTAAAATTTCCTCTTCTAAATGACAACAGATCTGCCTGATATAAAGAAGGATAAAGAACAACTCTGTCACTGCAGTAACTCCCCTTTCTAGAAGCAACTTCATTTATAATTTCAGGAAAATGATAGAAGAAAAAAGAAGGAAAGAAAAAAACAATGAAAAATTAATTATCTTCCAGCCATATTTATAGTAGAGAAAGAATAGAAAATAGTTATTACGACAATTATTTTTAAGATTATCACTGTGCATGGTGAGTTTAATATAAATACCACTAAGATGAATATCCAAGTTTTCCATCTGATTAGCTAAAAAGGACTACTTGTGTAATTTTTTCAGTTATGCTTGTAGTCCAGAGGCTTTAAAATATATTTTCAAGACTTAGATGTAGGCTGCTTCTTGAGCAGGCTGCTTCTTGAGCACTGAATGATTATTGCTGACTGTTGTCTGCTTTTCTCTCTAAGAGACATGTGATACTCTCTCCACAGAAAAACAGCAATAGAAAAATAGATTTCTAGTTACACATTAACCCAAGAGCAATATACAATATTTTGTTATTTTTTGTGAAATTTTAGATGTGAATATTAAGCATATATATAAACA
>VZTV01093314.1:0-23165 GCA_013400875.1 Anhinga rufa
GGAGTTAGGGCAGCACCACAGGCTAGGGTCTCTAAGTGAGAATTTGCTGATAATTGCCTGCAATCCAGTTTGAGATAGGAACAATTTGCATTTCTGGTAGTGGACAAGTGAAAAGAGGAAAATCTCAAGTATTAAGACTCTGCAGGATTTCTTCCCCCACCCCCAAATCCTTTCCTGCCTCAGGCCTAATCAGAATTTTGTAGTGCATGGGAAATTTCTTTACTGCAATTCATCCTTTAGGAAGAGGTATTTTTTATGGAGAGCTGACCAGTTATCTGTGCCTGTGCTAACGAGTGAGTGTTGACCTTGTAGTTAGGACCTTGCCTTTGTTGTTCAGGTGTGTTTTTTTCTTTTCTGGTCCCAGACTGCACATTTACTGCTTGTTCAGCTGTTTCTGAGCTTGAAGTCTTGGCATGACAAGGGCTTTGTTCACTAAATAGCAGCACAGCTGCCAAGTCTGTCTTTTGCCTGAAGCAAAATAAGCAGAGACAGAGTTTGAGATGGAAGAAACTGGAATTCCGTTCTGAGAGCTTGTGGACAGGCAGCCTGTGTGCGTGGGCACAGGGTAGGGATACTGCAGCCAGCTCTGGCTGATATTGCTGCCAACTTGCTTCTTCCTTCAAGCAGCCTTTTCAACTGCCCTTCACTGGTCAGACTGAGGCCAAGAGCTTAAAGCTGAATTAAAGAGTTTGGCAAACAAAATTCATACTCCTTGCTGGGCATTGTGTAGAAGACTTATAGCTAAATACTTGGTATGTTATCTTTGTCTGCAAAAACAGTGCTGAAAAACATCTGCAGCAATCCCAGCTTGCGGAGCTTTGTACATTCTTTTCTTGCCCATTTTGTAGCAAGAATAATTGGCCTGTCTGTGTTAATCTCAGCTTGTTTTGTGATTTTTCACTGCACTTTTGAAGTAAAATGTACTCTTGTGCAGCTGTTGAATTGCAGCACACTATCTGCCACGACCACGGATACAGTGGGGATGAGTACACTTGAATAGATACAAATTATACTGTATCCTAAAAACCAAAGGAAATTCTCCCGAGATATTAACTGTGGTCTCTGTCCTTCTGGTCTAGCTCATCACTGCAGTGGTAATGAAGAACTGGAAAGAGATCGTGCAGTCTTGTGATCTGCAGAATTGGAGAGAGGCTTTGGCTGCTGTGCTCACTTATGCCAGGCCAGATGAGTTTGCAGCCCTTTGCGGTAAGGACACTTTACAGACTGGATGTCATTTGTTGCACTTACAGCAAAACTGAACTTTGCCATAGTTGCTTTCCTTCCAGTAAATTATTGTAATGCCTCACTAGCTTCTTTGATGGATAATTTAGTTCTTTGGTCCTGTTGCAGAGGAGGAGAGTAACCTCTGGGGTGCTGTGTTTCCAGTATGTTCCCTGATTTTCTGAGCACAGAACCCAGACCCTTGTGAGCAACTGTGTCCTGGCATCACCTGCGTAGTGCACAGCTGCTGATCCCTTACTGTTTCCAGATGGGTAATGGTGATGTTGATGTGACAGGTGTCTCAGCCAATGGGCCAGTGTCTTGAAGTATTTGTGCATGGGACAAAAGTGGAAATGTTTCAGGGAAGTGCTGCAATTTTCACTTCTTGGTAGGAGTCACCTTTCACAGGGAGTGACCACGCCTGCCCTCATGTGTGCTGCGTGGCAGACAGCTGGCTGGGTTTAATCCATAGGGAAGTTATATTGCCAATAGCTGTGTGTCTGACACCCCTGTGCCTCCCAGATGCCAGCCACGGTGTCTAGGGAGCTGTACGCCTCACTTCAGCATACGTCAGCCCAGAGCAGTATCACAGCTTTGTTGCTCACAGTTCTTTGGCCAGTTGCACACTCGGGTCACACTCCTGCAAAAAAAGGGTGGCAGAGGTGAGAATCAAACTCTGGCTTCTTGTCCTTTGTTGTGCTGGCACACAGACTGTCCCCTCTGATGTGCCTCTGAGGTTTGCAGGCATTTCACAAGTCCTTGCTGCCATGACATTAACTGCCTCTGAAGTGCCATGGGCTCCCATGAGATAATTTGTCCTGGACACCGGAGTATGTCCTTACCAATGGAGCCCAGAGGCAATATCCCTTCTTGCTGTGCTAAGCAGAGACACAACAGGCATTGCAGGATTCCCCAGCCTCGGCAGTGGTGGAGGGATCACCAGAGTGATTCACCAGCATCTTCTTTGTTCATATTTTATCTAGATCTCCTGGGTAACAGGCTGGAGAGCGAGGGGGACAGCCTTCTGCAGACACAGGCTTGTCTCTGTTACATTTGTGCTGGCAACGTGGAAAAACTCGTTGCTTGTTGGACCAAAGCTCAGGATGGAAACAGCCCCTTGTCCCTTCAGGTTGGTAATTCTGTTAAGAAAGTTTTGGAAGTAACACACTTCAATCATTTGGTGCTTAAATCAAATGATCTAGTGTAGAGCTTTGATGCTGTCTGATATTTGCATGCGTCTCAGGATGCAAGCCTTTTCCTTCTGGAACAGGTGACTTTTGTAGAAATAACACATAAATATGATATTGGAAAATGTGTTGTGAAGCACAATGGCCCTTGAGTCTGCTCTGTTCTTTGGGTAGTCGTGCTAATATGCTTCTTGTGTAAAAAGGTAGTTGTAGGGCTTAAAGTGTTTTGGTAAAGAAGGGGTTTTGAATGCTTGTATCTTTTTCAATAGGGGAATACTTGGACGGGTTTGCTTTTGAAAGAGATGGCTTGGGTGTTCAGGGGAAGAAATCTAATAAATTAGAGTTAAATTGGAGAGAAAACTGTAGGAAGGTTCTCATGCGAGTTTTCTCTAGGGGGTTGCACAAACATGGTTTGGTTTCCCCCAGTGAAATATCTTGCATATAGCAAATATCTTGGGGGAATAGGATTGATGACAATGAGATGAAGCAATTATGGAATAATTTACTTCATAGTATATTCTTAGTTTCTTCCATCTGTTTAGGGCCTTTGAAGAAGTTTTAGAAAGTACTTAAAATAATGTTACCTGGCAGTGCTGTGAGTCTCTGTTTAGTTAATTGAAGGAGTTTTGCTTTGCATTATTAACTGTTTCCAGTTTTGAATTATCAAAGTTACTTTCCAGTCTCTTGATTGTGAGAGCTTTGTTTACAGATTTACCTTCAGTTTGAATTTGCATTTTGATTGCATTACTTTGCTCTCTTGGACACTAAAATTGAAAAATATTGTTGGGATCATAATTAGGCTGCTTGTTTACTACGATGTGGAATTGCTGAAACTTGTAGAAGCTGCTGGTTATCTTTTTTTTATTTGCCTTTTTTGAAGTGCTGATTTGTTGGGAAAAACAAAAATGTATTACTGAACAGTCAGTGAACGGTTCTTATTAGTGATGTATGGTTGAAATCCTGTGTGGTACACTCATTAAATCTGTCTCAAGATTTTAGAGGGAGTGCATGTTAATATTGGCAAATTAATATTTGTAGTATCTTCCAATATAACACACTGAGAGTAAGAACATAATGAGAAAACTGACCAGAAAACGTTCCGGTAACTTAGCACTAGGAGGAAACCCAACCAAGACCAGCCCTGCTATTTGGGGATGTGCAAGGAAGGCAAGACATGGAGTATTCCTGGTGAATATCAGGAAAACCATCTTTGTAGTAACAACCAGAAAACCATGGACACCTCTCCCATGGGAGTTGTTAGAGCCTTTTGATTAAGATGGTTAAGAACTGACTTACTAAAATGCTGCAAACAGAGTGCAGCACCCCAGCACTAATAGTGGTGACGGGCATGATATTTTCCGTTTGCTCTCATGGCCCTCACCAGGTATTTTTCTGAAAGCATACTCTTTTGGTGGATGTGCTCAGTGCTGATAGGGCTCTGAAATCCTGTTTAATAATAGTTGTATTGGCTTTGAACTCTACCCGATGTGCTGCTGGCTTGGTTCTGTTAGGAGCCACTTGGTGCGCTGTTGCCAGTTGCTGTTCTGTCATCTCGTGTGTTAGGTAAGTCATGCCTTCAGTGCAGCTGTCCAAGAAACCTGCACTTGGCTTGGGCTTCCTGTCAGGAGAGAGGGGTTCTGCTGGGCTGCCCTGAGGAACAGCCCTCCGTGACAGTGGTTAACCAGGTCCTACTTTATCCTGTTCTCATTTGTGGGGTTGTTTCTTTTTTCCTGATCTTCCAGGATTTAATAGAGAAAGTTGTAATCCTGCGCAAAGCTGTGCAGCTCACCCAGGCTGTGGACCCTAATGCTGTGGGGGCCCTTTTGGCCGAGAAGATGAGCCAATATGCCAACCTCCTGGCTGCCCAGGGCAGCATTGCTGCAGCTTTGACCTTCCTCCCTGTGAATACCAACCAGGTATGGGACCTTCAGGTTTTTTACTCCCTCTCTCTGTGTGAACAGGTGTACTTTGAGCAAAGGTCTCTGCATGGTGCAGTTAATAGCAGGACTGCCATTTGAAGTGCACCTTGGGATGTGATGGTCAGGCTGTTTCCCCTCTCCCTGCATTGGTCTCATTGAGCTGGTGGACGTACATGGTCTTGCTCTTCTCCCTCTTTGTTTCATACCCCTGTCCTTGCAGCCAGTGCCTGCCAAAGGGGCAGCTGTCCCTCCTGCAAGCCACAGTGAAACATGTACCTTGACACTTGGTTGGTTGTTTTCTTTTGATTTCTCGTCTTCCATCAGCTGGCATTTGTAGCCAGGCTGGCTTGGGAATGATGCAGCCCAGGATGGGAGGCAAGCACACGTAAGGCAGTTCCAATGGCCCCATGTCTCGTGCAGAAAAGACTTATTCCAGTGAAATAAAGCAGAGCGGGCTTCTGAGAGAGCTCATCAGTGTGTGGCCAGTCAGCCTGTTGGTGTGATGCACTGGGTGACAGGTAGTGCCATTAACCTTCTTTGCTGTCCTTTTCTGATTGCAGCCAAACATCATGCTGTTACGGGACAGGCTTTGCAGAGCCCAAGGGGAGCTCCCAGCAGGACAGGAGGCCCTCAAGGCACCGTATGAGAGACAGCCCGTGCCCAAGGGACAAGCTAGCCCTGTGGCTGGACAGATGCAAGGGCCGCAGGCTCCAGCCCAGCAGTATTACCAACAGGTAAATGGGTTTTGGCAGTTGGGGAGGGACATGGGCCTTGAGTTCTGGAGAGTGATGGATAGAGGAATTTTTTTCCTTTCTCTTGATCTGAGCTGGGCTGTATGACGTACCTCTACCGAGAGCCTTGTGGTGAAAGTCACTGGTGCTGCTTTTGAATCAGTACAGATGCCTTCCTTTACCCCTTGTATGGAAACATGGGTTAAACACCTTGTCATGTAGCCTGCTTCTGAAGATTAGGTGTTTTCCCCCTTTGTTTGAAAATGTGCTTCAGTGCCAAGAATGACTGCATGGGAGAGCACTGCAGGATTTTTCTGTGCTTGCTCTCATAGTCCCTGATGTCGTCCCATCCCTGCAGGCCTTGGAGCTTGCTCTTGCTGCTCACCAGCCTCTTCTGGGGCTGATTATTTCCACCCCCAGCTCTGATGCTGGCTGCAGCAGTTGCTGAACAGTGGCAATAGCAAACTGAGGGCGTGTTTTGGCAGTTGTGGGTACAGCCTACTCTGAAGACACCTTCCCAGCCAGGTGTAAGGGGCATAAGCAGCATGGGGAGGGGGTGAGACAGGAGCAGGGAGGCAGGCCTGGACTGAGACTGAGCTGTGCCAGAAGAAAGACTTGGTGAGTATGGGACTACTAAGGGAGCTGGGGGCCGTGCAGGAAGGAAGAGGAGAAATGGGGGAGGCAGATGCCCTGCTTTTATCTCTAGCTGAGGATGACACTGCATGAGACCACATTGGCCATCACCAGAGTGTGGTGTGGTGGGCAGCCCTGGCTGTGTATGTGCTTAAAAAGCATTGCCAAGTCCCTAATCCCTCAGCACAGCGCTGGAGCTCACCTGGCCCAGCTCTGCACAGGGGCTGGACTGGGCTTTTCCGAGAGCGGAGCTATGTTAGTGCTGCAGGTGTTCTCCTTACACAGAGGAGACTGGCACAAGCAGAGGCATGTCTCTGTCAGTGCTGCCCTTCAAGCACTGCCTGCCAGAAAAATGAGGGCAGGAAGGAAGAAGGGCTGAAAAGTGGGGTGGGAGGGGGGGTTGGGCTTTGTTCTCTCCCTCTTGACGTCCACAATTCTGTGTGCCTTCACCTTCTTTCCAGGGTGTTAACAAGGTAAATTTCAGAAGGGACAAAACCTTCATCCTGTTCATACAAGATTACCTTGTTAATGCATTTAAAATGATATGCAATGACATTATTATCAATAATTAACTACTATTCTTTCCTGTGTCTTTGACCTTCCTCCTTGTAACCAATGAATTGCCTTGAGAAGCAATGCTGCATATTTCCCGTTTGACTGTGGGAAATAGCAGCTGTCCTCTAGATGGCGTGATCTTAGCAATGCTTTTTAAACCAGGGTTCATTCTTTCTCCTACTGTTTCAGGAATGCCTCATGCTATTGTTTAATCGAGCCCTGCTCGTTAATGAAAGGGTGGGTGTATCACAACCCCATGAGCACACTGTGAGTGAGTTACCCCCTGTGTTGGTGGCTTTCCAGGGAGCTCGTGCTCAGCAGGAGGGGTTTGAAGGGGACAGGTGCCATGTCAGAAAGGTGCCTAGCAGTATGCTGATGAACCAGAATGGAATGAAATTACATATTTGAGTCTTAGGATACTTGTTTTGTTTGACTTCCTTTTAAGAAGGTGTGTACATAGGGCTTGTTCAAGCTTGAGGCAGCCTTTGTTTAATTGCTGTCCCAAATAGGAACTTGTACTTAAAACTTGGTTTCCTTTCAGCATAGGTTTTTGAACCACCTTTTTCATCTGAAAAAAGCAGGCATGAAAGGGGATGGAATAGTCTTTAGATGACTCCAGTGATGAGTTATGCAGACATTAACAGTGGTTGTTGTACGGCTGACTGCACCATTAACCAGCACTGCACAGGGTTAGAGATGGATAGACTGAAGCCAGCTGAGGCAGCCAGGACCTCAGGGCCACAGCTTTCCCTCTGCCTGCGGTCAGGTGGGCTGTCGGGCTCCTGACCCTAGCTGCGCATCCCACTGCTGGGCAGCACACCCTCTCCTTGGTCAGGGATGTCGCAGGCGTAGGAGGTTCTTGTTTTCTGTCCCGTTAGAAAGGTAGTAGCGGTCGTATGGAACTGAAGGGCTTTGGAGTGGCAAAGAAGGAAGATGGAGGAAAGGAGCTGTGGGAGACTGGCTGGGAAGCAATTAGCATTAAGATGAATGCTTGTGGATGTGCAAGAGCTGAATATCAGATTCTAACCTTTTTTAATTCGTCTTAAGCTCGATTTAAACAGACTGCTTTTGTGTGAGGCAGTATGCTTGCATTTAACATGGAACCTGGGACTTCCAGCCGTGGTTAGTGATGCTCAGTGTCATGCAGTAGCCTGCGGGGAGCTTCTGCGATAGGAAAATGTGATGAAAGAGGCAGACCTGGCTCACTGGCACGTGTAACACTGCACTCGCTCCACAGCCTGTTGTAGCGGCATCTCCACTGTGCTTCATCTTCATTCTGCAATTCACTTCAGCTCCAGTGCACAGTGATTTTGTCTGTCTTGAATGCACTTTTCCTTCTTCCTCTGAGATTTTATGGCTGTGTTACAAGTGCCAGCATGCAAACCTTTTTGTGTTCACTTCTTTGCATCTCATTTTGTGAAACCCTTTAGACTTTTTTATTGTTTTGTTTTCCATGATTGGTATTTCTTTGTTCAATTCAGGTTAGAATTGCCCCTACTGTCACTACCTGGAGTAACAAAACTCCTACTGCCCTTCCCAGCCATCCTCCTGCAGGCTGTCCCTCTGACACACAGGTATAACCTTCATTATTCCTCTCTGAGCCCCTGCTCCACCCCAGTATGTCCCCTGATGTGGTCTGTGTGCTTGACACAGTCTGGTATGGATAGGCAGAAGGGGCAACTTCCATGTGTGCTCTGGTTTTGCTCCTCTGCGTCTCACGTTAACTTTTTTCTTTTTTTTTTTNAGCCCTTGGTCCACACTGGAATATTTGAAGTGTGGTGATATTTTTCCTTTCCCTCTTTCCCACGGAAATTAGAAGCTTCAGAGTTAATGTTTAAGTTGTTTAGTTGAAAGCTGTGGATGGCAGGGTGCTCTTGGACTGCCTGAATAACAGGCAGTGCTGGCAAGGACCTCTTCCTTGTGCAGGAAGGTACATGCTGCTCTGCTGCTGCTGAAGTCACTGCACATACAGGCTGTGCTTTCAGTGTTATGCTGGGCACCCTAAGGCACTGGGGTGGTTGGAGGCATTTGCCCCTGCGCTGGCCGCTCTTCCAGGGAATGTGGTTTCAGGCCTTGAAATGTGAACTGATCATTTTGTTACAGTTCTGCTTCAGCACTGCGTTACCATTGCTGACTAAACCCTATCTCTCCCTACCCTTTCTCCTGCAATCTTTTTTTACAGGGAGACAACCCACCTCCTCCAGGGTTTATCATGCCAGGTGCCGTTAACCCCAACATGCCACCGCAGCAAGCCACATCTTCCAATTACAGCATGTACTCACAAGCAGGGGCCCGGCCAGCATACCCGCAGAGTGAGTAGCAGCAGCTCCCCTCTCCCTTCCACCCGGATGGGCCAGCCAGCTGATGAGGCTGCATTTACTTGGGGATAGTCAAGTCCCTTCTTTAGGGTTGGGAAGGTTCAGACCAAGCCAGTCCCACGCTTGTTGGGGGGGAAAAAGGTCATGAGATGACATCTGAGGATTGTCATTTGTTGGTGGGGTCCAGACATCAGGCACCCTGTGTCAGGCACTGTCTCCTCTGCTGAGATGTCTGCCCACAGCTCTTAGATTCACTCCTCAGCTGGCCCTTCCCAAGGGTCTGCTGGGGTCAGAAATCCCCCAGTGTGAATCCTGAAGAAGCAGCACAGGCCTAGCAAAGAGGGACCCAACTCATCTGTGTGTGGCTGGGCCATCCAGTTCTCACTGGGACTCCATGAAGATGGGAGAGGGGATGAGGAGACAAGGGCAGTAGTAGAGGTGAGTGAGGAAGCGGGCAGAGCACTGGCACACTCAAAGCAGGGGGCTGAAAGTACAGGCACCAGGGAGGAAAAAATGGGTGTAGATGAGCAGAGAAAAGGCAGTGAAGTTAAGTCTCAGGGCTCACAGTGAAGGGCTGTGAGCTTACATTCACTTCCAGAGACTGCTGTTCACCTCCTTGGCCTAGGCTTTTCCTTTGTGCAAATCTGGGGCAGGGGTTTCCCTTCCCCGAGAGGCACCGTGAGGATCAGAATGGTCCAGAAAACATCCAGAGCAGCAGCATCCATGTGCCCCAGCCCCACCCTGAGTGGCATGGTGGCTCTGGGCAGGAGAGTCTGCGGGGGAGAACGGGAGTCCGTACAGCCAAGGTAGTCCTTCCACTGGCTCCCCGCTCCCAGTGGCAGGCTGAGGCTTTGAGCAGTCCTCCAAGTGCAGGCAGAGTTGTGGGAGCCAGGATTTGGCTGGACAGGTAAACCGTTTGAGGGGGAAGGGGCAGGAAGAGAGAAGAGTCAGGTGGAGAAGGAAGCAGAGGCACATGAAACCTGCTCCTCTTTATGAATTCACTGACTGAATGTCTTTTCTCCCTCTTTGTAGCGTATCAGGCCGCACAGCAGTACTCTTGTGGAACAGGGGGACCAGCTCTCTATCAGCCCCAGCAGCCTGTCGCTGTCCCTGCTTCAGCCTCTTACCCGAACCCTGCCCCTAACACCACCCCTCCCTACCTGCCCTCTGCCCCTGCCCACTCGGTGCCCTCCCTGCTGTACCCCGGGCAGCCTCAACCCTCCCCAACGAGCCTGAATCCCGTCTCTTCCTTCCCTCTTCCTCCTTCTGGCGCATCCTTTCAGCATGGCAGGCCAGGACCTCCAGCAACTTCTGTGGCTTATGCATTACCTACTGGACCAACAGGTACTCTGCCTGCAGCCAGTGACCTTCCTGCATCCCAGAGAACAGGTCTGCGCTTGGACGGGGGTGGGGCAGGCAGGGGGAGGGAGGGTTTTGCTCTCTTACTCGCTCAGCTAAGTGTGCATCTCTTCCTTGTGAATGCTCCGTACAAGGTTTGCTTGTGCTTAGAGGTCGACTCAAAGCATTTCTAAAACGCGTAGTCTTCCCTGCGCATCTGGCAATGGTACGGCCCTGTTGCTGCAGTGAGCGAGCAGTCGTTTTTGTCTTGCAAAACAGACTTTGCCACAAACACAGAGCTTTTTCTTGCCCAAGACAGGGTGCTACAGCATTGTCTTGTCATGAGGCTGTCCTATGGACTGTGGATGGACGGTGGCAGTTTTAACCTTGTGAGGCTGCCATCAAAACCTGTTATGAGGCTGGAGAGCAAAATACCAGAATGATCACGTTTTCCTTATTGCTGCAGAGAAGATGATCCTAATTCTCCTCGCAGAACAATTTTGCAAATGTAATTTGTCCCTGGTTTGTGAGCAGCATTTCAAGGCTGGGATTGGCAGCATATTTAATTCAAACAGCTTTTCCTGTGGCATCAGCTCACTTCCATTATTTTTTTTCCTAACCACTTAGCGTGATGGGGTTTACTATAGCTATGAATGCCTTAAAAGATAATTAGAAGTGATTTAGAAATGCTTTTATGTGTCTCTTTCCTGAATGTTAACCAAAAACGTGTGTGTGGCTGACATATAAGAGCATGTTTGGGCACGCATTGTGAGAGAGCATGCACTGAGGTGGGGCTCGGTGTCTCCTTGTGACTGCTTGCACATAACTGTTTGCTGTGGGACAGTGACCTCGCTTGTTATAACAAACCTGTCTCTTCACTTAGCGCCCTGTGAAACAACACCTTTGCATATGTCAGACTGGGCGAGAAGTATGAGCTGTCCTTTTCTAAACCTGGCCATAAACATACTTCACATCCAGGTGGTCCAGCTGGAGAGCCAAGGACCAGACCTGGGAAGTAGGAGCAGAGGGGATATTGTGCAGGATGTGAGGGATGTTCCAGGGATGCTGACTGCTGGCAGGCCCGCTGTGGCTCCCTCTCTTCTTTTAAAAGTAGTCTGTTAGGGGCAATGCAGTGCAGAAAAGGCATAGTGACTTTGTCTTGGCGGCAGCGGTCCTATGAGTAGATGCTTCTGGCATCCGTGAGGCTGGGAGCCCACACCTCTCATGGCATTGCCTTCACACACACAATTTGTGTTTTGTGGAGAAATGGTCTTTTGCTGTGTGAAAAAATAGACAGGACTGGTGTAGGGCAGCCACCAGGGCTGCAAGGGGAGAAGAGGCCTTTTCCCTCCATCCTGCAGCCAGACTGTGTCCTCTCTGTTCTTGCAGATGCTGTACTGTGACCTCTCCTGACCCCATGTTACAGGGCATGTCAGACATGTATCTCTAAGCCAGAGGAATTATTAAATTAGACAGAGGAAGAGGTGTTGGATGTGAAGCAGCACATTATAATGCAGACAGCATAGTTTCTGCACCTCCAAATAAATGCAAGGAACAATAAAATTGTTCTTTCTTATCCATTTTACTACGCTGCTTGCGTCACTGGCAGGCACTTCAGATCTGTCACTTGCTGTTTCTTGCATTAACAGTGAAGTGACATCGTCCATGTGGCGCGCTCAGAGCAGGTGAAGCTCTGTACTCTGGACAATAGAAATTAGGGACATTAACAACAATACCGGTTGATTTGTAAAATTGTGTAATCCACACAGGCAGTAGTCTTAACACACCTTGCCTGTGTCATTTTAATGTAAGGGGAATTGAAGCAGTCATTACCTGCATCGCCTTGCAATATTTCCTTTCAAAATTTAAAGTTGTCCATACCAAACTTTCTGAGAAGTATTGGTGCTGCTCGTGTTCTTCCCAGCAGCTGTGGTGACAAGGCAGCCAGTACAAAGTGTCAAACCTTCAGGAACCCAAATTCGGGCATCACCTCTGATTCCTGGCAAGCACCAGCCTTGGGCTGAAATGCAGAGGTGGACTCCAGGGCACAGTGAGGTGCCAAGGCCAGGTGGCTCATGCATGTGGGCTGCTGGCACGCAACTGCTGCCTGCAGCCGGAGAACTATGGAAAAAAGATAAGAGGTATCTGAAGAGAGCACACTTCCAATTTTTAGATTACACCTTTCAAAAAAGAAGAAAAAAACATGCTTTGTAAATGCAGAAATCATAGTGTACATGCTTAACCGCCAGCAGATTTTCCAGAGTAGCTGCATTGCTTAGTGAAGGGTGCCTTGGCATGAGATCCCATAGAACCAGAGAAATCTGCAGCCAGTAGATCTCACGTGTAACACTGAAAGTTCCAGTACAGAGCAATAGTGATGCTGATCTTGGCTTTGAAGTGGTGTGCTTCTGTGTGTGGTGATGACCTAATCTGGGAATGTCATGCTTGCAAGTGTGTAAGGGGGGAAGGAAAAAAGATCTCAAATTTTAAGTCTTGAAAGGCACCTGACCTTTGAACTGGCTTAGATTTAAAGATGCACTTAAAAAAGAAGCAGTTCTAGAAATATCTTCTGTTTTTTTGCAAATGCATATAACATCAGTATGCTAAGCTGTGCTTGGAGCTCCATTAAGCAAGAAAAGCCCACATGTAATTTCATTTTCAGCCTATCTCACTTTGTTTTGTGATAGATCTTTAAACCTGCTTTCAAGGGTGTTTTAATTTTCAGAATCTTGAATCTTGTTCAAAATTGTGATAGAGCAATTCTGAGCTAAGGAAAGGGTTTGTACCAGAACTGTAAGCACATCAGACCACACCCAGGGACAGGACTTATCATCATCGCATCCCCGATATTCCTCGTCCCTTTGAAATGGTGAAGGCTTTGTTGCTGTTTTGCCATTTGGATTTGTTGCTCAGTCTGAGCAGGCAACCTCTTTTCACATGGCTGTGATGCTGCTGTGTGAATGTACTTTTTCTTTTTTTTTTCCTCTGGGCTGTATGCACTTGAGAGCTGCCTTGATTTGGGAAAATACTTGACGTCCACCTTGAAGTCAAGTACTTTAAACATTTTCTGAAAAGCTTTCTGGAATGGTAAAACGATGGTGAGAAGATTGTTGCTAAGAGAATGGTCTGTCAGCTGCGCTGGCTGGTAGGAATAGAAAATGAGAACACCGGAAGAGATAAGAAAGTGGGCCAGGACTCTGCAACATGTGTTAGAAACAACTAGAAACACTGGCTTACTGCGTGGAAAGAGCAACAGGCTTGTTCTAAGTGAAGGCAGACAAAAGCAATCCCACAGGGTGGTTTGGACAACTGACTTGTTTCTAAACTGGCATTGTAATTAGGTTAGGTGTTTCTTCTCCTGACTTCTTGTGCTTATTGGAACTAAATGGCTAATCAAAACTTAGAGACCAATTGTTTTACTGTTTTCAAAGAAAATCTTTTTTTTAGTTCTCTTTGCATTTTATCTGCAGAAAGCCTACCAACTCAAGACCAGGCCTCTCCCTTCGCAGGTGAACTAGGTACAACCTAACCTGAAAATAATTACAGCCACTACATGAAATTAATTGAACAGACATCAATAATGCATATGTTCTTCAGAGAACGTTAAGCGCTATGCTGTTTGCCAGTTACACTTTAATCAAATCAATTTTTATTTCCTTAATTAAAACCAATAACATATCTGGAGTTTTTAACCACAGAAGCAAATGCTGGCTTTCCTTCTTCAAAGCAAATTATTCCAGGAAATTAACAGCAGTAGCAGTCTGGGAGATTTTCTTAACGTGTTGCCACTATCAGCACTGCAGAAGTTAGACTTCCTGTATCAGAAATACTGTGAGATTTTTCTGGATAGGGAGGAACAGAGGAGCCCCCCCGGGGCACATAGCTGGGGGGGGTGGCACTGCCTTTCCTTAAAGAGAAAGCAGATGTGAAAGGGGTTTTAAATTGTTTTTCATTTACCCCTTTAAATGCTCTGGATGTGGAACTTGTTTAACAAACACTCAGGAGCAAATGACATTTCAGGCAAATTGAGCAAATTCTGCAGTGATGTTAAGCTCGGCTGTCTAAGGTGAATTCATCATCTGCTAAGTTGAAAAACACTGTGGTAAAAAAGTCCATTGAGTAGGGATTTGCTTTTGTTGGCTTTTTAAGGCTTTGTGCAATAAATCCTGATTACTCGGGGAGGCCACACTAATGCTGAGATAAAATGCTGTGGTCCCAATTACATGTGCTCCGTGATGAGATGGGGAGCTACTTCTAATGCATTAATGAGAGCTTGGTGCACAAACCTTGCAGCTGCACAGAGCGTGCTTTCTTGGAGGAGCAGGAGGTTTGGTACAGAACAGCACCCCAGACTCGGAGTGAATCTGCTCAGACATCCTCTGTGCTTCCTGTTTCAAACAAATTGCCCTTGGTGGAAAAAAAGCTAGGTTTTGCCACCTTGCTCCTGCAGCTCTGCTCTGCTTTTGGGACACAAAACACCCATAAACATGCTGTAGCTGGTGGGGGAAACCTGGTTTTATGGCTCTTTTGTGTCTCCAGGGTGGCTGGGTGAACCTGTACTGAAATGTTTAAGGCTCCTGTTACCTCTTATGTCTCTTCTTTCTGTGTTTTCTTGCTTGGGAACATGTCTTAACTGTCACTTATGAATCCATCCCAGTACACAATCGCAGCAGCAGCTCTTGGGAAATGGATGCAGCTTAATGGTGTTCTTATCTACCCATGGTTTCTGACATCTCTGCTGCTGATTAATGTTTATAATAAAGTTACAGTGGTCATGGAAAAGAAAAAGTTCAAAAGCATTTTTCATCTCATATGATACAGGTGGGAGAAACTTTTCACTGGTAGCTGAAGCTGTCTTCACATACACAGTCTGTGTAGCAGAGCTGTGTTTTGGGCATGGTAGGCAACTGCCTGCCCTTTTCAAAGGGCGTGTCTGCTCAAAGTTTTTGTCCCTCCAAGAGAAGAAAGTTAATTATTTAAAAAAAAAAAAAAAAAAGGAAGAAAAGGAATCGACTTCTGTCAAACTTGAGAACAGTTGGTCAAGATGCCAAACCTGCACAGTGGGTGCAGAGCCCAAAGGGTCTCATGGCTGGGGTTATTGGGAGGCCTTGGCTGGCGCAGGAGCTGTTCTGGCCCCTGGTGAAGGGCGGAGGAGCAGGCAGGTGAGAGTAGGCTCTGCCAAGCCCCTGCCAGTAGAGCTGTGGTGGGGAGCAGGCCCAGCTGAGCTCAAGGTGTCACTGCCCTCCTCTGAGGTACTTACAGTCTCTGTTTTCTTTCTGTCCCAGGGCCTCAGAATGGCTGGAATGACCCTCCCGCCCTGAACAGAGCTGCCAAGAAGAAGAAGGTACTCTAGGAAATCCTGTCTTGACACAATTGAGTGCTGCCCACTTGAAAAGCAGTAGCTTAAGCTGCTCCTGGGAAACATGTTGTCAGGAGAAGGAAAAAGAAGGGTTAGCAGCAAACAAAAGCTGCACCTCATGAGCAGAAATGGCCTTTGTATCTCTCCAATATGCATTATCTCTCTCAAAATATTTAAGCTTCTGAAGAGATGGTGGCTTTTTGCTAAAGTTTTGGTTGTTAATAACAACATTGATCTTGGTTGAGGGAAGAAAATGCCTCGGACTATTTTCAGCTGCAGTAAAGCAGATGAGTTTTGCAGGAGATGATACTTACGTGAAATGATGAGGCTGTGCAAGTTGTTATAGATTACTGACTTTGCTGGAGCTGAAAGCAATTTATCCTGATGAGGGGTCTGACCCTGAGAGAGCTGCTGAGAGTAAGACAATTTTCATGATGGAGACAATGCAGTTTTGTAAAACAGATTTAGATTGCAGCAGGACAGAATAACTGGGGACAGTTAGCACAGAGCAGAGCGAGCCTTTCCATCCCCTGGTGCTGCTGTAGTCATGCATACCTCCACAGCAGTCAGCGTCTGCAGCAGTCTGCTGCTCTCTGAGCATGGTGCATTTGGAAAGCAAGAGTCAGTCTGGAGTGTGTAAAGTATGGGGAGAAAAAGAAAAAGTTGGGGTAGGCAAGATAAGTTCTGGGTGAAGGTGAAGGCAGAAGCGTCCCTTACTCTTTGGGTTTTGGTCTCTGCAGTTAAGATTAAGAAGCTTTTGGAGGATGGCTAGGGGATGCTTTGTGTGCTCCAGTGCTGGGACGGTTGTTGCACAGCAGCCGGCATGCTGCTGTTCGGGGCTTCCAGCTCTTAAGTAGAAGAAGGAGAATTGTCAGTGAGAATAACTGCTGTACCCAAGAGCTCAAGAAGCAGCCTTCTGCAAACAGGGTTTTTGCTGCTCTGTGTGTGTGTCACAGCCAGAATTTCTGCCATAGCCAGGGCTTGAGGGTTGGCTCCATTCTAAATGAGGAGTCATGTTTGTTGCATTCCCTGTTGGGTATTTAACAGACCTCTGTCAGAAATGTTTCTGTTTGTTTCCCTTATGCCCACTATATGGGGGGGTGGTTTAGGATATTATAAAATGACTCACCACATGGGCTGTTGTAAAATAGGAGAACTGTCTGGCATTTCAAGCTCACCATAATTTGCAACTGTTTTCCACCTAAGAACTTACCCAACACTCAAAAGTTTATTGCTGTGATTCATTGCTTTCATAACTGACTTTGGTGCTGTATTGGGAATATTTTTCTTGCTGTCCCAAACCACTAGCTTAATTCTGGCATCATTCATTCAGGGAAGCATTCAAGGTTCTGTAATCTTTCCTTTTTTCCATTCATGCCCAAAGAAATGTGCACATTCCCATGGGAGCTCTTTCTTTTGTTTGGATTCTTGTACGATGTGTAGCAGAGGCCAGTAGCTCATTTTGTTGTTTCTTGCCTCTACCAAATGTTTCTGAAACGCCCCTGCATAAAGACTGGCAGATGCTTAGGGATGAATCTGAAATGCTCTCATAATCTGTCTTAGCGCAAACCTCTTTGCCAGAAGCTTGAAACGCTTTCAGAAGCTTTATTGGTGCGTGTTGCTAGCTGTGACCTATGTACTGTATGGACAAAAACGTACCCTTGAAAGTGAGATGCAAAAAATATAAATCTAATGATCTAATAGTAAGAATAGATGTAGGTGTGGGTTAGTTTCCATTAGTGCAACTCTTCTGTTAGGGCTGGTCTGCCAAACCCCTGTTTTGTGCCCTTACAGGGGAAGAGGGGCTCTGGTTTGAGGTGGCTGTACTCGGCTCTTGTGG
This sequence comes from Anhinga rufa, assembly GCA_013400875.1. Taxonomy (NCBI): domain Eukaryota; kingdom Metazoa; phylum Chordata; class Aves; order Suliformes; family Anhingidae; genus Anhinga; species Anhinga rufa. The sequence goes on from VZTV01093314.1 coordinate 17,102, forward strand.
TCATGGGCAGGCTGGGCAGACTGCTCCTGCCCTCTGTGGGCAGGAGGACAGGCAGAACACGCAGGACTGGAAACACTGGAGGATATTACTGCCCCAGGGCACTTCCTAGTGTGCAGCTGCAGCCAGAGGAATGGGTTTGTTTAGCCAGAGTGAAATCCTGTATTGCCTGTCCCTGTTATTCTTATATCGCAGGGGCTCACCGCTCTGCTTGGCAGAGCTCTCAATTGCTGTGGGTTGGGAAGTCTGTAGGAGCTGGGCGTTGTGCTCTGCCTGCAGCCACAGCAGCATAAATGCACTGTTTGTTTTTTTTCCCCAGGTCCCTGATAATTTCCTGCCCCCAGTTCCCATCACCTCACCCATCATGAACCCGCTGGCGGATCAGCAGTCTCAGATGCAGCAGCCTCCGGCTCCGGCACCACCCGCGGGCACACCCAGCTTCCAGCCTTCCTACCTCCCGGCAGGGCAGCCAGTGCTGCAGGGTGGCTACCCAGCTGCTCCCCAGCCCCTGGGGCCATGCATCATGCCGCCCGCTGTTTCCAAACCCAGCATGGAGGGGGCACCTGGGGCCCCAATAGGCAATGCCATCCAGGTAACATAGCCCCAGCATTGCAGTTTTGGTTTGTACATCGGCAGCGCTTTGCAGGCTGAGATCCTGTTGGGCAGGCATTTCCTGTACCTCCTAAGTGTACTGCAGAGTTTATTGTCACTAGCTTTGCACCATGCTGGCATTTTGCTACTGTAATCTCTACCTAGACACTACCTCTTTGCAGTTAATACTCTAGTCAGTATGGACCAACAAGCTGCTTCCTTCTTCAACTTCACAGCTCTCCAGAGGGAGCAAAAGCAGATGCTCATAATGTCACCTCCACACACCCACAGGGAAGAAATAGGAGTTGTGCCAAGCTGGCTAATAATGCCACTTGGTTTAGCTGAAAACAACACGTGGTCACAGTAACCTGGAAAAGCTTCACCTGCTCTGTTTCTCAGCATGTGCAGGCACTGCCCACGGAGAAGATTACCAAGAAGCCCATCCCTGAAGAGCACCTTATTCTGAAGACTACATTTGAAGCTCTTATCCAGAGGTGCCTGCTGTCTGCCTCTGATCCGGTAGGTCTCTGTGGTGTTCTCAGAGTACCCCTGTGTTTGGGTGAATGTGCTGGTAACTGCAGCACAGCTTGCCATCACAGCCTTTCCTGAGATAGCTCAGTCTGGGGCCAGAGCACAGCCCAGCTGCCTGAGCACTTTGAATCTGGTCCTTGCAGCCCTCAGCATGGTGCTGTTCAGAGCACAGATGCTGTTTATGGACAGGGAATTAACCTGTTGCAGCCCTCTGTGCTGCTCTCTCCTAAGGAGGAGGGTTGGGCTTGGTTACAGTTGAGGTTTGGATGTTGATGGTTAAAAAAAAAAAATATTAAAAATTCTAAAAACCTTCAGAAAGGACTGTCCTTCCTTCTGTCAGGTGATCACTGTGGAGGCATGCCCTGTACATTTGCTTAACTGCGTCTTAGAATTCAAAGCAGGAAGCAGCTGGCATTATGCCAGGTCTGAGCTGAGGCTCACATATGTGAGTACATGCTGTAGATTTTGATCTGTCATTTGATTTCTGATAACAAACGCGTTTCAAAAGGAAGCAATGGGTAGCAGAGAAGTGGAAGGTTATGAGCCACACAACCACTAGAGCTGAATAGGAAAAACATTTCTTGTGGCAGTCAGTCCTCTGTAAATGAGCCATCTGTCTCAAAGTTTCTCATTTATTTCCAGTGGTCAGTAAATAACTTGCTACCACAAAGCCCAGATGCTGACTGTTCAGCTCGTGCCTGCTGCATACTGAAAAGTGGATGATGAAAGACAGGCTGGTGGTGTGCAGAGGGCTTTGTGCACTAGATGTGCTTGGTCAGCAGCACAGACTCACGCTTCTGTTCCAGTGACTGGGAGCTGAGCTGTCTGAGGGCTCTGTGGCAGTGGCTGTGGGAGTATATTGGGCATTTGGTGCCAGTTCTGTCTTACATCCACTGTACAATTTCAGCTGGCTCTGTAGTTTAAACCTGACATTTGCATGTACGTACTTCTTTCCCCTGTGGGTCTCAGCCCAGCAGTTTCAGGGTGGACTCACCCGCTCACTCTTTTACAGAAGCTTTTCAAGGCCGTAGTCCTTTCTTTGGACAGACCTCATAAGGTTTGCTAGCATTTGATTGCTCAAAATCCTTCCTTTAAAGGTTAGGCTGTAGAGGGCAAGGATAGAAGCCATATACTGCATGGACCCCTTGACCTTTTCTTCCTCCAAGTGCCCCTTCTCCCAGACACACAAAGAAGGCAGAAGCACTCAGTTCACATCTGCACCCAGGAATTGCTTTCTCTGCTCTGCCAACACATTTTGCTTGCTTCTTGTTAAGTCTCTGATTTTCTTAGGCAGAGCAAGCGTTTCTGGCATGCAGTGCTGAGAGACACCTCCCTGACTGTACACATCAGCTATTGTAAGAACAAATGTGGTCACTACTCAGATATTATATTCCAAAGGGGAAAATTGGAGCAGGAAGCAAAGAGTGAGAACAACCAGTTTGCACTTCTTCCACCTAATTTCCTTTGGCTGGAGAGATGTCTTGCTGTTTACTAAACACAATTTATTCCTCTTTGCCCTAGTTGGCCATCTGTAAAATGAAAATAGCATGTACGCTTTTTCACAGGTATTGAAACAAATGTTCTGAAATGGTGTATCTGAGAGTTAGATAGTCCAAAATAATTGGCCAGGTTCTTATCTGTTCCTCCTGGAGTCCTTTTTCCTTACTTGTCTCAGTTCCTTCACAACATAACTGCTGCTGAGGGGTTTTCCACACCTGGCCTGAGATCCACGTGCTGTGTTCTCCTTCATGCCCTTTGCCATCCAAACACCTTTCCCTAATTTCTAGCACAACAGGCAGCCATCGCTCTGTCTTTACCCCTGAGCTAGAGCATTCCCATATGGGTTGGTTTTTTCTCTCTGGGCAATTATTTAATCCAGGGAAACTTTTCCATTTGCCAGGGGAAATGGCACTGTCCTAAATGGCGATGGATTGATATGCATACTGGTGTAGGAGGAAGTTCCATTACTCTTGTGCACTGATGTCATTTCTCCTGCTGTTGACCATCTTTTTTGTGCTTCCGTAACTGTAACCTTGAGGCTTTATTACTGTTTTATTGTTCTGGATTAAAATCTTCCATTTCTGTAGCTGTTTGTTTAAAAAAAAAAAAGTGTATAAAAATACATCTCTCCAGCAGCTGCTGTGGCACTCCATGTGGAATATACTGGGGTTATTTTAAAAGCCTTTGGTGGGAAAATGATTCCAGACACATCAGTGGGTGGTTTACTCTATATAAAATCGTGGAAGCACAAAGGGATCTGTAGGGACAGTTTGGGTCCTTAGGCTATTAGTTTTTCTGTTGACAATAAAAACTTACAAACTCCTCGTTTTACTAATCACATAATGAAAACTATAATTAGGATTTGCCAGAAATGACTGAGTTGTACATACTTAGACTTCAGCGACTGCATGTGCCCTTAAGCTCTCTCTGATGTCGCTGGATACTGGATTCCTGTAATAATTTATCCAGCTATCACTCTGCTTTTCCAGTGAACCATAGAAAAAAAATTCATGCTGCAAGTCAGAATTCTATCACTTTCCATATCAGCTATACCAGTGGGTTTTGCATATGACCAGTGGCTTTTTGGGATGCACCTCTAGAGTTTACTATTCTCTGTAGCTAACTAGAGTGGTTGTATGTGGAGAACTACAGTCATATCACGTGGTCTTTCCTAGCAAAATCAGGGGAGAAAAGTACAGAGCAAAGAATTCAAATGATGTGTTAGGAAAATGTTGCTGAGAAAGGAATTTCATGTGCTGCATGGACCTCTCTGCAATGATATCAGATCAGTATGGTGTTCTTAAAATCACTGTGTTTTAATCTATTTATTTCTCTTGCAGCAAACCAAGAGGAAACTAGATGATGCAAATAAACGTCTGGAGTTTCTGTATGACAAACTTAGGGAACAGACAGTAAGTTCTGTATTATAGGTCATTCTTCCCCCCTCCCCATCAAATATTGCAGGTGTGGCTAAGAACTTCGTAGGTGGTGTGGACCCCTCTGCAATATGTAGCAGGTGCTTGTTCTTTCTTTGGAAGCATGCTTCAAATACGTTTACTGTATGTTTCCATGCATTTCCCAGAAATGGCTAGGTAGAGTGCTTGGCCCCAGTGCCAGATGTTACAGTGGTTTGGGGTCATGCAATGAGTTTTATAGTGCTGTGTAGGGACTGTGCTGAGCCAAAGAGCAGAGCTCCTTGCAGTAGGCACTGGGTGAATGCATCCAGAGGGTCCCTGTCCCCAGCTTCTGGCAGAATGAGCCAACACAGCAAGTTCCCAGCAGGAAGTGAGACACACACGGCCTGGGATAAAAAAAAAAAAAAAAATAAAAATGTAGATGTTGGAGGCTCACTGACTTCAGTGGAAGGCACATATGCAAGTACTTTTGAAGATCCAGTAACTTTTCCAGAGCCTTCCAGGAAGTCTGTGGCAGAATAAAGGACTGGATCTATTAGTACCTTACCATTAGAGTGGTCTAATCCTCTCATTATCAGGCCATCTTTGCTGAGCAATTAACTACCCCAAAGGCATAAAGCTCCCTAGGTTTTTCATGTGCCACAGTCTGTCACAGCAGGTCTCCCACTTCAGGGAATTGCGTCCAGGAGCTGGCAGTGAAGGCTTGTAGGGCTTTGCAGTACTGCAGAGAAGGTACATTCTGGCTGAAGCCTGCTGTTTGACTTCCTAGTGACTGTTCCCAGTGACTGTTCCCAGTGTGGTGCAGCTCTGAAGACGGCTATCTTTAAAGAAACTAATTGCTGCACCCTCCTGAGGGCCAAGTGTTACACTCAGGATTTCTGTTTTTCTAGTACTAGCGTATGTGCTGTTTTTTCTTTCTGCTGACTTGCTTTGCCTGGCTTCCTTGCAGCTCTCTCCAACCATCATTAGTGGTTTGCACAACATTGTGAAGAGCATCGAAACCCGCAACTACCAGGAAGGACTGAACATCCACACACACATAGTCAGCACCAGCAACTTCAGCGAGACCTCTGCTTTCATGCCTGTTCTGAAAGTTGTTCTCACCCAGGCCAACAAGCTGAGTGTCTGAAGTAACCCTGCATTTACAAAGCCTTGACGGTTGCTTTTTCCAAAGAAGTGCATTTCTACAGCAAACGTGCAGGAAGTGGACCAAATGCTAGTCCTTATGGCATGTTGCAGTAGAGTGCTGACAAATGGCATTACGCTATCCCTGCAGAATACTTTGTTCTAGGAGGGCTGTGGAGCCCTGGTGCTTTTATTTTAATCCTTTTCCCAGCCCTAATGATTCTTGTCTACAAATAGTATATTTAATGGATGATGCCCCATATTGTCAATTTTTAGACGCATGTTATACTGCTGAACAGTGGCTTTTAATAACAGATACATGTATTACACAAACTATCTTCTTGTTTTATCAGACCCCAAAACAGATTATGCCCTTCCACCCCACTGTTTCTTATCCACCAGATTAAAGAGTCTGATCGTATTCTAAGTGTATTTGGTCTTTCATTTTATGAAACTGCTTGGAGTTCTGTTATTAAAATTTACATGTTAAATAGCTTAATTTTGCACTAGGGCAAAATAAAGGTAAATGTGATATTTTCAATAAATGTTAATTTATTAAAATGTGTCCTTATGAAGTGCAACTTGGAGATTTTGAACCCGGAGTACAGTGGGCAGCTTTCTGATGCATCCTAGGTGTGAGGATTTTTCTTTCTCCATGCTCATCACTAAAAGCTCTATTTAATATTTATACCAAGAGATTTACATTTCAAGGAAAGGTTTAGCAAGGAGTCTGAACATATCTGTGTGTATTTTTAAAAGCTAAGAGCAGAAATATAATAGAATCATAAAGGTTGGAAAAGACCTCTAAGATCATCAAGTCGAACTGTCAACCCAACACCACCATGCCTCCCAAACCATGCCCTCAAGTGCCATGCATATACCTTTTTTTGAACCCCTCCAGGGAT
>VZTV01093316.1:10341-30328 GCA_013400875.1 Anhinga rufa
CCCCATTCTTCCTTCCAGCACTGGTGCCAGCACCAAAGAAAAAAAAAAAAAAAAAACAACAACAAAATAAAACAAAAAGAAAACAACACAAACCAAACCAAAACTACCTTGAGTACTTTCCATCTGGGATCTTCCATAGCCGTACTGCAACATTAAAAGGTCCATACTTAACTAGCACAGCTCACGAACTGCCTGCTTTTCTAAGGTGTTCTTTCAGATGCATTTGCAGCTGGTACTTCCACAGAGTCACTCTGCATGCAGCTCAATTAGAGTGGCAGTAACAGTCTACAGATGTTTATCAAATGTATGGCAACAAGGAAGGTTCATATTAACCATGATTGCTTGCCTTTTTTCTTTTTTTCCTTAAATCATGTAGGCTTTTTATACAGCAATTCAACTGAACAGAAATAGTGCAATCCCCTTATAATACTTTATTTTGTAATTAACTAGCAAAAGGATGTTGCACTAACAGGAGAGGTGACCCTGGTTCTCATCTTGTGCCTAGACTAGTAATTCTTCTGCTCTAACTATGGATGGTGATGGGAGATGATTGAAAAATCTGTGTTTTGACTTCTTTTGAAGACCCAGGAAACAGTTCCATTTTGCTGCTCCTGCTCCTCTCTCTCACATCACAATGGCATGTTTTCCACGATGATAAAATTAGTTGTAAAGACCCAGGAAAAGTGAATCTACTTGCAATGAAAATAATGACTGGGAGAACAGTAAGGTACACAATTGTGCACACAAACACTGTCCTGAGCCTTCACTAATCACAAAACATGATGATTTTTGACCTGGTCAGAGATGGGAAAAGTCTGAAGATACATGTAAGTCCACTCTTCAAGATTTTCAGCCCAACTTCCTATATGAAAGCAGTTTAGATATGGAATACAGTGCTGGATGATACATCTCAAAAAAAAAAAGTCTTATAATCTTGAGCCACTAGCTAAAACACAATAATGCCAATTTTGTGAGCTGTCTGCAATTGTGTAATAAATACCTATAAAATAAACAAGGCAAGTGAAGTTTAGATGAAGATCACAGAATATTTATGCTAGCTGGTAATAACGGAAATGGTCTAGGCCAACTGCTGTATTTTGTTACTCTGATTTTCAGACAAATATCATCCAGCATGTATTGGAGCTAGTCAACAGCTGACATATAAGCACATTTATAAAATAAATTTTATGATTCTTTAAAAAACAAAGTTGTTATTTCTTCAAAAACATGTTAGCCTTGAACTTTTTTTGCACTGCATCACAGATTTACTTACAAGCTTTAACTGGTATTGAAAAATGCAGCAAGCTAAATATGCAAACTGTCATCGGAATAAAAGCCACTTCTGTTCTGTTAGACTTTGTGTGAAAAATAGCTTAGTGTCACTGGAGTACTGTAAATAGAGTTTGAAGAGATGCTTTCCCAAGGTTTTCAATGTATTCTTAAAACAATCAAGTAGTACTTGACAAAATTTCCTTTGGTCCCACAAAATTGTAAAGGCTATGTATTTTCTTAAAATGAAATTGTTGAACAACCAAACTTCTCCATTTTTAAAAGTAGTGTTAATTCTTCACCTATTTCAGTTTACTTAGCAATAAGAAATTGGTTATAAGCCTATTCCTGCAGAAAGAAAATAAATCTTGAAATCAACCTTTCACTTGAAGAAACTGCAAGTAATCTCTTTCAGCATACAGAAGGGCAGTTAATGCCTGCACTGCTGCTCTGGATCTTTGTTTTCTCCTTTCTCTTTTCCTCCCAACACCAATATGCTTATAAAACAAACAAACCACTCCTGCAGTCACAGTGTTTTCAAACATGCTTTCAACATTTTCCTTTGCGGGGCTTTGTTCTTCACCACCTGCTCAGCTGCTCATACAGTTTTATATACACCCAGTATGCAGGTCACACACTGAACATGCCAGGCAAGCCTGGGTCAGAGCAGCAGACAGAAAAACCTGCTTCCAAAGATAAGCCAAAAAGAAAGCATTTCCTCCTTCCTGTAGTCCAGTTTATCCCTGGAAAAAAAAAAAAAAAAGCCATCAAAATGATTTTCTACATTCCAGTAGCTTTGAGAAGTCTCTTACTTGGGGCCAAATCACCCCACTGGTCCACACACACTTATGGACCAGTGTCTTAAGGATCCACATTTAACAAAGGTGTTTTTTTCTTAAAAGGAGGGATCTTAGCTGTTGCATTCATTTTAGGTGTCAGAGAATGCTGTATGTTATATTTCAGTTAGGCTTCCCGACTGACACTGTCATCTAGTTAACACAAAAGCTATTTTGCTGCAGTTGGATCTGTTATCAACATATGCTTCCCAACTGATTCTTCTGGCTTTGAATTAAGGAAGGTGTGCATCCAGGTCTTTCCAGGGAAAAAGGTTGTCTTGTCTCAGAAAATCAAAAGCAAAATCAGGGGTGGGGCAAGACTACTGAGAAAAATGAAAGACTTGTCAGAGTCCTGGGTTATGTGGCAAAAACTAAGGTTTTTTTCTTGAAGAACTTTGCTCCAGAAACATGGAGATACTATGCCACAGTTTAACCTTCCTTAGTTGGACAAAGATTTAACTAAAAACTATAAACTGCTCAAAGAGCCCAAGCTGTTACTTGCTATTAATCTCCACTTACAGAAATACATACCGAAGGTTTTTACAACCAGAAATTAAACCTGTGCAGAACATTGTTAAAATATAGAAACGTTAAACCCGTTTTAGAGATATGGAAACAAAGATAAAGACAATGTGAGTTAGGCATTGCAGCCAGACAGAAGCCGCGAGCAGAACCCAAGAACCTGGACACTCGGTGCGGTGGGAGCACCACTGGATGCACCACAATCGCCCTAACAGCCTGTGGAAAAGCAGCACGCTCACGCTGATACAGAGGGATCTCTGATACATTATGGATGAGCTGCTATTGAATTTCATATGAAGCAGCACAAACCTGAAAACATAATGATACGATTTGCAGTACAGTTTTGATAACACAATGAAACTAATTAAAAGCTGATCATTAACAATCTTTGCAAGTGCATGAAACAACTATTTAAGCAGAGACAATAACCTCTTTAAGGGTCTACACAATCTAACATCCATGATTTCGCACTTTCTTTTGTTAAGTGGCTCTTCCAGCAATTAGTGTCAGTGCTGTTAGAAGTCAAAGATGAAAACGCTTCTCCATAAGCAAGAGTCTTACTATAAATCCATTAAATACATTTTTTTTTTTTATATTTGAAAGGGAGAAACATGGAGAATGAAATAGAAGAAAATGTGTCTCAAAACAAAACCTAATTTGTAAGCCACGTTAGTTAGTGGATGCTTACTGGCTTAATTTCAAAGCTCTTCCTACACCAGTCTCCCCCAAGAAGTAAAATGTGGGGAGGGAGTTCAAATTCCCACCTTTTTAATTTGCCTGAGCAGAGCCGAATGTCCCATTTTTAAAAGAATGAAGGAGAAGGGCAGCATTACCACTTCTACATTCCAAATCCTATTCTTTCTCAAATATCTTTGGCTATTAGGAAGCAAATTTAGCTACTGATCTAATTTGTTTCAACTTATAAGTACTAATACCCAAGCAAACATATGTTGAACAGGCTGGTTAAGAATATTTAATGAGAATTTAGTTACCGATTTGTAAATGAAAAGTGCAAATGTGGCAGTTGCCATAGATCCTTGTAGTTCCTTGCTGGCACTGAGCCCAGCTAGGCTTAAAAAAATGCAACATATTGATGGGAGAAAGGGAGAAAAAAATTTGAATATTATGTGTAAAACTTGCTGTGAAAATACAATTCTGCGTATAGATCTTAATGTAAATTGTATGAGCAAGACAAAATAATTCCTAACACATTTATGTATGCTTTGTGCTGATGGGATTAATGCAAATATTATAGTCACACCATAAATTCACAATGAAGCGAATGCCTACAGGCAATTAAGTTTCCTGTCCTTGGTAGCTGCGAACAGAACTGTGTTCTGTTCTACATTTGTCAGCAAATGAAACGGTGAGGAATAATCTCCTCACTTGTACCTACCTCTTTGTGACATTTCTGCCTTGGAAACAGGAATGCCCTTTTATTGAAGAAACAGCCACAGAGAAGACACATTGTGTTCTCGTTCCTGGAAAATAGAAGGAATGCAAAAGAGAGCTAATGGGCCGTTATTAAACCCTAATGCTAACAGAAGTTAAGCCTATTGCATTAATAAATTATGATAAACTCTAGTACTCCCCTCCTCCCCCAATTATCATATCCATTTCTGTAAACTCTTGTCTCATTTTCCTTCCTAGCCCTTGTCTAGGAAGAAAAAGAAGCCCTGAGAACTGTGCAACTAAAGAGCTGCTACTGAGATTACTTGTCAGTACCCCCAGTTCCCATCATGGGGCAGGAAAGAATAGCCCTTATAAAAGATATTTGAGGTTTAAGAGTCTTTTCTGGATGACCTGCCCAGGGTGGCACTGTCCTAGTGAAGAATTTTTCCTAATGCAGTCTGAACGTGCCAAGACTTGATTTTTGTATCACCAGCTCGTATCACTACTGAGAAGATGTCGTCTCCAATTATTGCTTGGAGGGCGGTTACAAAGCTGCCACCAGATCATGCTTTAACCTCCTCTTTGCCAAGAAGGAATGTAATAGGAGCTTCTCTTCACTGAACAAGCACAGCTCCCTCAACCCCTTGATGTCAGCTCATACCCTGCTCCCTGGATAGGCAGAACTTGTCTCTGCCATGTATGACTACCTCAAAGTAATAACAATAAAAAAAATAGCAAGCATCAGAAAATGAAACATAGAATTAGACATTCAAACAAGGGAGTACTTCAAAACACTGCACAGGCAACCACAGTAGTACTTCCTAATTGTCCTGCATGATCATACACAGTGTGTACTTTTCATCTTACAACAGATAGAAAACTCTTAGTTTCCCTATTTCTGTCACTTTAGACTCTTTCACTTTTATAACATTGGTATGAGTGAGAGCTATATATTTCACACACACATAAAAACCAAAGCAGACATAACTAATTTGGCAGACCCAAAGTCATAACTAGGAGCGTGATTCTGCCACTGGACTTAGCATTTCAGTTTGTGATCTGGATTTTCATTGACCTCACTAAGTTACAGCCAGCACTCAGCATTTCTGCAAGGTACATCTGGGTGCCCAGAAACTGAACCACAGTCACTTGCAAAGCAACTGGCTTGTGCCTTGTCCGGTGTCACTCAGGAATTCTGTGGAATCAGAAAGGATAAAATTGAGTTCTCCAGAACAGCCTTTAATTGCCTGATTAGCTTGCAAGGGCCCCTTTTAGTCACCACATGCTGTCCCATGCCCTGAATGCAGCACTAGCTGGTGGAGAAGTCTGTCACTATGGACTGCATTCAGCACTTGCACAGTCTGCCTAGGACACGGGAACTGCAAGTGGAAGGGATCACTCTGATAGCAGCTTCATGGCATTTATCATCACATCCTAGCAACAGTTTGTTTGTGAAACTGGGTTTTCCAGAGGCTTATATTTTGGTGACATTTGGTTGGATTTTCAAAACTGCACAAAAACCACAACTCCGCATTTAGCAAAGTTCCTCTTTTACAGATTTTGTATCCCCAATTCAGTTTATAAACATCATTTAGTACCTCAGAATAAAACCTTATAAAAAAGTTTTAAAGGAGGTAGAGAACAACATATTGCCTCTTATCATTCCCAGAAATTCCAGCTACTTTAGATGAGATTTTTCCTTTCTTCCTACTCTCCAAATCTATCTTTAAAAAAAACCCAAAACACACTAGGCACACACAATATACTAGCATTTCCCTTAAGCCTGAATTGTTTAAATCTGACAAAGCTATAAGCATTTGAAGATTTTTGTTTGCTTGTTTTTAAATGGAAAATTTCAGAAAACCACAGCTGGACACACTACTGCTTATACCGTATATGTTAAAGACATAACCGTAAGGAATTAATAGAATACCATGCAGAACATTAAGACTCCACACTGAAATATAAAATCATTGAAAAGTAAACACAGAAAAAACACTGTTTTCAACAAATTACATTTAAAATAAGTATATTTTGTCAAGTACATTTTCCGGGAGCGATCTGAGACAGACTTCTGTTCAAATCACCTTTACGCACACCCATGTCCCATGAAGACCACACAGACAGCAGAGCTGCCACAGGGATGACTACATGGTTGCACCAGCCCTGGCATCCCGTGCCCCGCGGAGGTGCGGAGCATGTCATGGGCCGGCAAGGCACAAGTCCTCAGCTGAGCATGGTTCAGTAGCTCAGTGGCAGCAAATACTGCAGAGTCTCTTATGGGAAAAGCCTTCAGGTTAAATAATGACTTTTCTGCTTTCTCAGCTATGACTGAGAAGAGCTATAAAGCAATTCAGACTTTTATGTGTTTATAGGTATTTAGAAAAATGTTTATATATCCTAATTATCCTAATTAAGCTTCCATAGTCCCTTCTAGTTTCTTCCATAGGATTTCTTCTCATCTGTGAATGGTTACATACACATTATTAAAGCTGATTACACACCAAACAAAGCATCTGAGTGTAGTTATGAAACCTTTACAAGAAGCCATGATCTAATACAGGATCTGCGTGGCTCATTAAGAATCTGAGGAATTACCCTGAAGAAATGTGACTGGTTTATGGCATATTATTTCTGTAAAAAGCATTTTTATTGAGTTTTTAAATTACACTGGCGTATAAACTGCCAATCAAAACTGTCTATAAAGAACAAGTGAATGAAAAGCTGGCAAACAGGCACAAATTATGAAGACAAGGGCTGAGAGATCAAATGAGTTACAACCACACAACAGCATCTGAAGCAAAAGATACTTTCTCTACAGGCAATAACATTTATCACAACTATCAGCTCAAGTCTATTTCCACCCCTAGCATCAACGAGTTCATTCAAAGTTTAAAGAACTTTAGAGGATGCTTTTATAAGTATGATTTTGCCCAAGAGAAATAGGAAATTAAGTTCAATGTTGTTTATCGCTGGTTCCCATGGAGTCAGGGGAAACCAGCCTGACTTGCTTTCTTCAGGCAACTGGCCAACATTGGGTATATGAAGACTCACATCATTAAGTTCAAAATTAATTTGCACAGAACTTGTTCAAGTAAAAGTCAGAACCCACCTTCCTTATCACGATGGGGGAACTGGTTATTTGGACTAGGCAGAGCAACTGATGTTGTAGCTACTCATTTTACCAAAGAGAAATAACTTTTGACAAGACTGAGTTTTGTATTTGTTGGCCTCTTGTTTCTAGAAAACTAATTTACCTCAAAAGCCAGTCAGCCAAGTACCGCGGTCATACACAATATCTTAGATGAATTCATGCTGCGAGGTCCTTCCTCCTCCCAGCAGGTCAACACACCTACCACAAACTGTCATTCCACTACATCATATCTCGTTCTACCAATCCCCATGTTTGCCAATGGAGCTCATTTCTCTGGCAGTAGTGACACTTGTCACACAGAAGACTTCATGTCTCCTCTCCCTTCCTCTCACAGAAGGTATTCCAATGTCACCTGTGACCTGAAGACTCCCTCAGCGGACCTATTCCTAGCAATGTTTAAAGCAACAGAATTACCCAACGCTTCAGAGCAGTGATCCACAAGAACAGTGTGAAGGCAAGGTAGTTGGGAGGAATAGCAAAGGAGACACACAAGCACTCAGTTGCTGTGGAAACAGCTGTCAGTTAAGTTGTTATAAGTACATACTCTGATAAGGATTGGAATTTCAGATGGTGCAGCACACTTCGTCCCACTGCCTGTGAGCAAGTAAACTGAACCTGGGGCTACGGACACTGAAAGCTTTCTGTGTGCTGCAAAGCTGATCTGATTCCAGGTGCCAAAGACAACTCTCCCCAAGCCTGGGAATTCCAGAGGCAGGTTCAGTTCAGGCCTCTCGCTTTCCACAGAGAAACAACTCTACCATATCACAGTGACTTGCACTCGATAGTTTAAGGCTCGTGACTAGCTTGGTCACCATGGCTATTACAGAACTACCCCACACTGAGTAGCATATGCTGCAATGAGCTTGTTCACCAGTTTCACTTCACTTTGGTATTAGGAAGGAAAAATCCCATGAGTTATGTACCATAGTGTCTGGAGAAGTAGGAGACTGGGAGAGAGAGGAACACAGGAACTGCCAAGACTTTTTTTTCTCCCCGCCCCGCTGTAACTTGCTATCCACCCTGCACAGCAGACAGTAGAATCTGTCCAGGAACTTTAGCAGGAAGACTTATGCAGGTCATGCGCAACTATTTAGCAAGATAAAAATCACCTATGCAGTTTGTCTATCTTCAGCTGTCAGCTTTCTTCATTACCTTTGCCAACTAGAAAGCCCTCTGCTTCACTTTATATACACAATCCTTTTAATAGCAACCAATATTGATATAACATATTTAACATTTCTACTGCGAACAAAAAAAATCTTTTATGTGTTTAACATTAATTTTAAAGCATAGCATTCTCACAATGCTCCTATATTATCTTGGCATAATCAACCATCTAAGAATAAACCCACAATCATCATAAATCATTTAACAACCTCCCAGTGGCATACTAGGGACCCCCAGGCTTACAATTTATCTTAAAGTGTTGATCCAATATTAAAAATAATAAAATATATAAATGATCGTACAGTGAAACAGCAAACAGCAGTAAATCAGAGAACATCAGCACTTCTAAATAGCACCCTGAGGGCTGCCCAACTTACTTGGGAGTTAGGCAGGATTGCAGCAGGAGGCTTGTCAATTCAAATCTGACCCAGATTGGTTGCAAGCAAATTCACCCATTCAGTTTCAGCTGAAGCCCATCTGTCCATCAGAAATGAAAGGAAAAAGGCCCAAAGAACAGCTAACAAGGAAGACGTGAGGTGTGAAAAAGGTGTGAGGTGAAAAAAAAAACTGCAAAGCATGTGGCTTTTTTAATTAAGAAAAATACTTTCACTGAATGCATTATAACTAGCCACCAGTTCACTGTGCCATGCAAAGCTGCTGTAAAAAAAGTAGACATCCATAGAATCCCAGAATGGTTTGGGTTGGAAGGGACCTTTAGAGGTCACCTAGTCCAACCCCCCTGCAGGGAGCAGGGATATCCACAACTAGAGCAGGTTGCTCAGAGCCCCATCCAACCTGACCTGGAATGTCTCCAGGGATGGGGCATTGACCACCTCTCTGGGCAACCTGTATCTTAAACTCTGCCCTAAAACCACGTCCATTCCTATACTCCAAGAGTATAAGCTAGCTCAATTGTTTCAAACCAAGTTTTCTCTTAAAGATAAAATTTTAAATATTATGTTTTCCAACAATACCTCTGACCTGTTTTATTTCTAAACATCATGAAATCAGTTAACTCTTTCTTGCATCACAATAAAGTGACTTTGTTATTATATCTATCACCTTTCATGAAGGATATTATTTGAAAGTTTGGAGGGAGAGGTATCCTTTTGCCTAAATAATGTATTGGACAGCAACTGTAAGCTTTTGAAGACCCTCATACTGGGAATTTTGCAGAATTCTTGCTAATACTTGGTACAGAAAAGCTTTTGTCTGAAGAGTTCAGAAGACTCTATAGCACAGTATGTATCCACTCAGCATTTCTTCCAACCTCTGGTCACCAGATTCCTGAAGCAAACATGGCACTAGCTATCTCTGAGAGACCTGCTTGGGCAGCAACTGGGGCATTTTTTAGAAAAATAGGTTTAAAAAGAAGTTGCTGTTCAGGGACAGCTGCAGTGTACAGAATTAGTCATCCCACTGATGGATCTAAAAATTGAAGTTTGGCTGCAAACTTGAGAAGCCTACATATAGCCCTCCTCACAAAATTCTAGCAAAGCCTTCCTTTTCTTTGAACACTGCATGCTAAAGACGAAAATAAGGTCACAACCAGATATGTCAAATTAGTTGTCTCCCTTATCTGTTAAAGTTCTTCACTGCTGCTGGCTTTCAATAGGCAACTAAAAGCTGCCTCTTCCAAGGCCACCTATCTTCAATTAGCTAGTGCAGATACACTACACAAAAGAAGCATTTAGTGACTGAGTCCCTCAAGTCATACATGTAGATTAAAAGCCTTTTTAGAAGTGCCACTGTACTACTACTCTTCCCATCTCCAGGCTTTCCCTCTTCTAGTCATTCTCTTGTCTCCATTTTGACCTTCTGTGTGTGCACTGTTTCTAGGTTTAGCCTCATACTGGCCTTGCATAAAAAGTTATATTATCTGCTGAAAGCTGAAGTTAGTAAAGTGAAATGCATCAATAAATTCTTTACATATACCCAAGATTTTATTATTTTCCTTATATCTTTCACAGAAATCTTTAGGCCTGAATTGTGTTCTTAGTGTCACTGACTACAATACTAAGCTCTTCTCAACTCATGATTGAGACAGGATGAGTAGAGTCATTTAGCACAGTGGCCAACTCCCTCTTGAGGATCCCTATTTTCAGGTTAAGGCTAAAGCAGGGCAGCAAGAATAAAACCTTACATACACGCCTACATACATCTGTTTCTTGTACTCATAAACACACAAGTTCTTACTGCTAGTTTTCTAGCAGTCTTTAAGACTGCAATAGTAAAAAAACCAGTACCATTGCAGCTAAGGGGTAAACAGAGCAGACTCTTATTTACTCTTAATACCACTCTTGCAGTATAAGAAAGCCCAGGAAAAATTATTAGTAAATTGGTCCTATCACTGCAATGCTCTTCACAGTGCTAGACCCACAAAAGGTGACTTCATTTACGTCCACACTACCTCCCAGCTGAGGCACTTCATACTAGAGGAAGTGCTATATTCTCAGCAGAGAACATGACCCAGGGAGCTCTCTGCTACCACTGCTACTTGGTTTCTGGCTTTCAAGCCAGCTACACGTAGGAACACACAGCTCTGCAGGAGCTAGTAAGCAAGGTGCGCACTGCTGTCCATAGCCAAGAGTTTAATGTCAGCTAAAGTATCTTCACATGGCAATCCAAGGAAGGGACACACTCTTAGTATGAGAACTATCTCCTCTGTGTCTACAGTGAATAGGCCTACAGCACTGAGATCATCTCTAAATTAACAGACTTGGATAAATGACTTGGAAGAAAAATATTTTCATAAGCACCAATGCTTATACACTAAAGGATTGCTGTGTAAGATACCGTCCATGTTAAACAAGTCTACATAGCGCCTGCCCCCCTGATGCTGCTTCTCGCCTCACAGGAATATTCAAACATCAAAGTTTAAAACTCTACTTGAACAACTTCATTCAGTAGGTAGCTGGCTCAGGAAGGGTTGCACTGCCAACAAACAGCACCACTTCATCCAGCCGCTGACAGTAGTAGCAGTTTTCATTTGTTAGCTTTTAGGCAGAAGCTTTACCAAGTAGTAGGAGAGTGAGGGCAGAGGTACCGTCAGTGCCAAACCAAAAGGATTACCCTCCTGGCACGTAAGCCTTTGCCACAGATCATTATGACTCCAACAAAGAATCAGTGAACGGGCTTTTATTAAAAAACAAAATGAACAAACAAACAAACAAAAAACAACCCCCAAAAACCCCACCACCCATCTGACTGGCAAGCACTCAGTATTGTGTGGAGAATCATTTTCTTCCTGCTATGTTTTTTTTAATAATTCTATAATTCTACACCAGGATTCAATTATTTCCTAAGATTTGTCAAATCACTGAAAGTCCAAAAGAGGATGTAGAACAGCTAAATGTTCCAAGTTCTTTTGAAATTACTATTTCCTCTCCATTAAATCCTACAGGACTTTTCATGTAAGAGGAGATAGGGGAAAAAGTACCCCCATGAGCTCAGAGTGCTTTACAGTACAAGACATTTAACTGAAATCTCTACAGAAATTGCTACTGAAAGTGACAGAATAAACATTGTCTTCTCTTGGGTTTCATAAAAAAATACTGACACCAGGATTTTATTACGAATCCTTTTTTCCCTAAAAATAATCCAATCCTTAATAATAGGTTTTAGTACTAAAGCCAGCAATAAATGAATACATTTTACAGACTCCATGCTTTATTACTGAAAGATGACTTGCTTTTTAGGTTTCAAACTTAATTTTTTCCAGGGGACCTTTATAGGGCAGAGAAGAAAGAAAAGTCCATCCAATCTTTACCAGACAAACTAAACAAATTTCCCTCGGAAAGAACAATTTTAATCAGATGAGGTTAGCATGAAGGCATATGTGCTATTGTTTATGCCTAGCGCCTCAGGTCCTGGAATCATATTCAGATTCTTAACCAAACCCTCCCAAAAAATAAAATCCACAACTCACACCTCTACAGCAGCTCATGTATGTTTTCACAGATACAGTGTAGATACATTGTATACGTGTAAATCTATAAATACAAAACCTTATACAAAACAGCCCAGTCACACACAGACTTAAGCCAAGTTCTGTTTTCTCCTCACAGCGCTGCCATTCACCCAGCTTCAATCATGAAGAAAAATGCAGTTAGATTGGCCATCTTCCTCTTCCAGAGGAGGCAGTCTGGCCTCAATTATATTCTTCGTTTTAACAATTCAGTACCCACTGACATCTAAATCTACTGCAAACTAAGTTTTCAAGCAGCATGTGAACAACAGTATTTTCAAGAGAAACATTATTTCCATTACATAACGACTTATCTTACATTTCTGTAAAGATTAATCACCTGAGAAGTCCACACAACACATAAAAAAATCTCTGCTGGTATACTTATAAAGAATGGCTATTAAAATCAGATCTACAACTTACTTCTATTGCTGCTACTAATAACTAAACATCTTTTCATTAGTTTCAATCACATTTAGTACTGGCAAAAAGCATTTAACTGTTAAAGAGAAAAAATCCTGTATGTACACAACAGGCCAATTTTACTAATGTCTCTGTAAGCCACACAAAGGCCAGATGATCTTTGTGTCTGAGGAAAACCTCCTGAGTCACAATGTAATCTCTAATCTCTGCTGAAGTTTTGAAGACAGACAGTTGCTGCTAATGCAGGTTTGTGACATTCAAATGGTAATAACCTCGGAACACATTGTAAAGGCCTGAATCCAAACTTTAACCGACACAGAGTTCAAATCCCAAGGAAAGCATCAATTTCCAGAACGAGCTACTCATTGATGACTCTCCTAATGTACTTATCCTTCAACTGCTCTAATAAATGAGTCACATGCCAAAGAATCTTTACCAAAAAGTAGAGATATTTACAGTGCTGTCAGTGTTACGATTAAAAAAAGCAATTGTCAAAACAAGACAGATTTCAGGAATGGTTGTTCTAAAGCTCTAGTTGTGCTCAAATAAACCAGTATCCCATTCTCAGTTTTCAGACTTTGAATTACTGAGAAACAGGACATCCTCAGTGATGTGTGTCCTGGAAGTGTCAAAGCCAGCGTGGCCTCTGGAAATGAATAAGCAGCAGATTTGTGTGCGCTGCAAGGGGAGGTACCCTTGTATTACATATATTAGAGGGTGAAGTTAACAACCCAGTATAATCAGGATTCTTAATAAAGCTAGTAAATTTTTCAACACAGATGTTCCCACTGAGGAACTGGATTTAAGCACAAAATATTGTGTCATGGTTTTAGCTGGAATAGAGTTAATTTTCTTCATTGTAGCTGGTGTAGTGCTGTGTTTTGGATTTAGTATGAAAATAACGTTGATAACACACTGATGTTTTAGTTGTTGTTCAGTCGTGCTTACACTAGTCAAGGACTTTTCCAGTCTCCCATGCTCTGCTGGGTGCACAAGAAGCCGGGAAGGGAGGGGGCACAGCCAAGAGAGCTGATCCAAACTGGCCAAAGGGATATTCCATATCATGACGTCATGCCCAGTATATTAACTGGGGGGAGTTGGCCAGGGGAAGCAGCGATCGGATCGTGCCTCAGGGGCTGGTGGCGTCGGTCAGCGGGTGGTGAGCGGTTGCATCACTTTTTTCCTCCCCTGGCTTCCCCCCTTCCCTCTCTCTCATTACTTTCCTTTTCATAATTATTATAATTATTACTATTTTATTTTAATTATTAAACTTTTCTCAACCCACAAGTTTTCTTACTTTTGCTCTTCCAATTCTCTCCCCATCCCACTGAGCGAGTGGCTGTATGGTGCTCAGCTGCTGACTGGGGCTAAACTACAACATACTGTTATTTTTCTAGGAAAAATATTTGTCATATTTTTCAATGGAAGAAAAACATCAAATGAAGGTAACAAAGTTCAGTTCTAGCTCTGTTTTCTCCAGAAGGGTATAAAGCCTTTCCTTCCCTTCTGCACTCCTCTAAAAGTATGAGGACAGGCATAGAAACTTTATAAGAAGAAAAACAGAACTTTCAACTGGAGAGGTGGTTTTAAAAACAAGTTCCATTTTTCATTAATTATTTTGACTTCTTTCATGTGTCAAATGTAGAAAACCATCTTTTTCATCCCTTCACGCATCCATCAGAAGCTGTGAGTCCCCACAAGCTTAACAAAAGCCTTTTTTTTTTTTGCAAGAAAACACTGAGCATTACTACCACTTATTGAACAATCTTGACTGGTTAAATGGCAAGCCATTATTTATAGGAAGCCTTTGCAAGGCAGAAAAGATATGACCTTCAAGCGAGGGAACAGGATTTTGTTTGCACCATAAAATTCATGAACATGCTGAAATAAGAACCAACGTTAAAAATGCTACAGCATTGGGCCTGTAATTCTGCCAAAGCACCAACATCTGCATCCACTCATCAGAGAGAGGTGGAAGCTGGTCCTGGGTAAGACTCAGCACACAGCACTAGCAAATCGTTCCCCTCCAGGGTAAGTCTACTATTGCCATAAATGAAATGAGTTTCGCAAATGCCTCCACTGCATAATGAAAGTTCCAAGATCTAAGTAAGTGTGATGGGGCAGTAGTTTACAATAGCTTACAGAAGAGAACATTCTTCACGTCATCATGTTTTGGTCAGAGTGAAGAGTAGTAGGCTGCTGAAAAAGTGAATTAACATCAAAATCAGGCTACATCAAGCTTTCAAGTTAAGGAACACCAGGCCAGAACCTACCTGAATAGGGTCAGTTCTGCCCCTTTGTATGCTCCCAGCCTTTATAGCCTTCACCTGCTCAACTTATTTTCTACAGGGCTGCCTCCTCATCCTGTATATGACAAGCACCGTACAACTGTAAACCTGCCATTTTCCAACATTTGAATGCTCTTCGATGAAACCTCATTTTTATCAGTAACGTAATTGGTACATCTTACTGAGGTGCCTGAAGATAACAGGTGGAAACCTAAACAGAAGACAGAAAACATAACCACCAGCTTTTTAAAAATCAATGTAACAGTAAAAGCACATTTGACAATGCAATTAGCTAAGATTGAATCTTGGATATTGACTATCAATATTCTTCTATGGAGTATCTAATCCCTAATAAGCATGCCTCACTGCATACACTCACATGTAATATCAAGTTTAAGCATGGGTGATATATGAAGAGGTCTATGCTCAAAAGAAAGTATCAAGTGTATATATTAAGATTGGTTTTTCCTACTAGACTGATTGTACAAATTTAACTTTTTTTATGCACTAAACATGCATCATGAAATTTACTTAGATCAGAACATAAACATCCCTGTATTACTAGATAGCCAAATTGTTAGAGTGAATTGGATGAGAAAAGTTAGCTATAGTGTTAGGCAAATAAAAGACTAATTGCTGGAGGCTGCAATAACAACATATAATAAATTACATGCACCAACACAATCCCATTTTTAGAAACAAATATATTTAAAAGGTATTGTAGATAGCGGTGATACTGACATACTAAAATGTATTCCATTAGAAGCAGATGCACTCTAAAAGAGAGATCTGGCAACATTTGAAACTACAGCTTCAAACTTGAAGAGGTACGATGACATCATGCTAATTAGCTCATGATTACCATATTGGTACGCATTTCTACTGCAACTGAGTGATGATGCTATAAATGTATTGTGAAGCCTACGTACATGTCTACATATACACACCCCACCCTCCTGTGGAGTCTCCATCCTTGAACGTATTCAAAACTTGACTGTACAATTTTACCTTGAGAAAACTGTAAATTGTCATATTAACTGCATAAAATACAAATACTGTAAGATACATGAAAAGAAATGGAAACAGTTGCATACAGATAGGGCAAGAAGACCCTAAACCATTCTCTGTCAAAATGCAAGAATCAGGCTGACGTAATCTAAAATATTAAGGCTGACAGACAAAGAATTATTTAATGGCATGGGGGTGGGGGCATTTTTTGTAGTGTTTTTTTAATTGTGTGTAATTCTTTCCCTGATAATTCTGTCTTTTTCTGTAACTGAAAAGGAGTTTTTAAATGGGGTCAATAGCCTATAAAGACATTAACATTACATTTCAGCAGTTGGATGAAGAAAGTCCTGATAAGGGTGAACAGGGCAAAAAGGAAACAGGCTTAAAAAGAATTCAGAACCTTACCAAGTTTAAAAAAAAATCCAATTCAACTGCGTTCAAAAATATCCAACTACTTTTAGAATGAATACATGTATTTTTTTACTCCCTAGTGTATACTGTAGGCAAAACAATACCAGAAGAGTTTGTCTCTGTAAAGTGCGTATGTACTATATGTATTTTGAGAGGCAGAGAGCTCAAATAGAAACATATACAATCTGTCTCTAAAGTAGCCAGTCATACACTAAATGGAATGAACTAATTGCCTGTATCTCATGTCACACACAATGCTCTTTACATCTTTGTGACTTTAATCTAGACCTCTGTTTAACCACAGCACAAACAGAATAAATAAAAACAGTAATGGATGCAATTGTTTTATAAATCAGATATACAGGAAGGCCTAATTTTTGCTCTTTGTCACTGTTTCAAATTAGAGAAAAACTGCAGCAGTCATCAATGTAAAGGAAAATGAGGCCAAAATTATCATGAATTGGCTTTGGAAGAAGTATTCATTTATCTTCCATCTAATCTAATTCTTCACTGGCACAGGTAGCTGCAGAGATAGCAACTAACTCTCCTCTGCAAAACTACTGGGCAAGAAAAAAAAAAACACCACAGCTTTGCTCTGTTATGGCTGTACTGACACAGACAGCTAAGAAAATTCATCAGGAATAACCTGCTGCAAACAAAAATGACACTGAAGAAGTCAACATGGTCCCCAACTATTCCACACAGCTAATCAACTCATGTGCTGCTAAGCACCTTGGCAACACACGTGCAGCAGAAGCGTGAAACCAACTGGATTAAGTTCTCTGCAACTCTACACAACCTGTCAATGTCCTAGAAATAGCTGAGAAGGTAGCCTTTTTCTCTCCATCTGATCCTACACAACAAGCCATTTAAAACAATGTATTGCTTCTCCCTCTTAATGACATGTAAATATTATCACATACCAGAGTTCGTACCTACCCAATAACCCAGGCAGAAGGTCCACTGCTTGTGGCAAGACATGGAATTCACTCAGCCCATTAAAACCCTGTTGAACCACAAAGAAAATAATTCAATTTTAAGATGTTCTCTGCAGGGAAGGGTAGTCTGCCAGTAACAACAAGGGGCTTCTCCCTTTTCCTCACAACTAGCAGCACCCATTACTTATTTCTTATGGAGCTTTACTGGTCAGAAAACTGTCCCAGTGCTCCCACAACAGCCTAGGACCACTTAGCTTGTAGTCTTGATCCAATTTGCATTAAAAAAATATAAATACTGAGTTAAATATTCTTCCTTTCATAGTTGTAGAAGCAGGCAGAAAGGAGAAGCATAGTGTCAGAAATTAAACACCTGAGTATTATGGGAAATAAATGAAATAGCTTGGATGTAACCTCCCCTTGATGCCAGAGAAACTGAAGGTAGCAAACTGCAGCGTCAACTTTTAAAACCCTTGGGGGATAATTTAAAGAAATACAGACCAGAACTTCAGTTTTCAGCTGCAGGAGAACTGCCAGAAGCGATAAGGAAAATTTAAGCACACATGCATAAACAGAACATATGGAGGACGAGTTAACACCATGTTTCTAGAAGAAAAATCACGACTCATGAGCTACTAGAGTTCTTGGAAAGAGTCACAGAGCATATGGACAAGAAATACATGCCTGATATAGTCTTGTTGGATCTCCATAAGGCTTCTAATCGCATGTATCAGTGAAAGTTCTTATAAAAGTAATCTACCAGGGGACAGAAATATACAAGTTGAATTGGTTAAATGTTCAGAAAAGAACGATACAAAAATAAACCCATCATCTAATCCAAGAAGCCTCCAGTGTGGTCCCACTGCTCAAGCAGCAATCATGTAGAGATCACAGATAGCGTAGATTTCTGCTGAAGGCCTAACTGTTCAACATGTTCATAAATCATCTGCAAAAGGGGTGAATACCAAGATGACAAAGTCTGCTTACGTTAATAAAGCATCTATAATAATAAAAACACAACTTGACTGCAGAAAATTTCAGAGGGTTCTCACAGTGCTGAGTGACTCCGATAAAAGAGCAGATAAAACTCCATACCAATAAATGTAAAGTATCGCACGCAGAGAAAGATGATCCTAACTTTTTACACGCAGTGATTGACTTTGAAACTGCTATTACCACTCAGGAATGAGATTTTGAAGTTACAATCCACAGTTCTGTAAACACATCAACTCAGTCTTCACTAGCAGTTAAAAAAAAATCAAATCAAATGCTAGGAATTATTAACAAAGCAATAAGTATGCTCCCTTTTCTCTCCATGACAACAAAGCTGTCATATACTAGAAAAAGTACAGAAGACAGCAAAGACAATCAAAGAAATTAAATGGCTTCCATTCAGATGAACAACTAAATACAGCAGTACTATGTCTGGAAAAAGAGACAGCTAAGCGTATGATGAAGATCTTGAAGATACTAGAAGTCATGGAAAAGTTAGACAGGAAACAAGTGTTCAATAGCTCTCATAATACAAGAGCTATGGGATGTCAAATGAAATTGCAGCATGTAATTACACTGTAGAACTCATTGCCTTAGGATATAAAAGTTTACAAAGGTTCAGAAATTAAGTGGATCACTGGAAGAGTGAGGTAAGTGTTATCATGTGCATACCCTACTCTTAAGTATTTTTCTAGCCATCTGCTTGTGCACTGCCACAAACAGGATCTAGGTTTGGAAAACAGTATGAATTAGGCTATACTGGGCCTAACAAGTATACTATAACCCACTTCACAACACATAGGAATTGCATTCTGTAAGGGATTTAACTCAGATGAAGCATTACAGTATATTCTGAGCATATACTTGGACAATCAAACAATCAAAAAACAAGCCCAGATTACACTGATTTCAACACAGTGTTGGAAACATTTTCATTCTTCATAACAGAAGGTTGTTTTCATCCCTTGCACCACAAGAACAGTAAGAAGAAAACTACTCAACAGACCCTGCCCAACTATAAATTACACAGCCACAAACTGCCAGAAAAGCCAGTGCGTAACTAGAGGCTGTAAGGGTTTTGTCTCCAGTTTTAGGAAAGCAGATTAAGAAATTAACCGTGATGAAAAGAAAACAATAAAAGTAAGATCAAACAATTTTGTCCTAGTCTGGAAACATGAGACACCTAAACCAGGAGACAATATAGTACCAACTCCAGGTTAAATGATTTTTCATACCAGATTTTTACTCTTACCAAGTACTAAGAACATTCCTTGTTTTATTGCTATTTATTACTTTTTTAAAAATTTATAGGAAAATGCTGCTGTTGAATTCTTAGATTACTACTTTGTTTCCAGGATTAACACTGGAGAAACAAACGTTCTCAGCCTTACTTTAATTCTGGAGCCAGAGATAGCACCATCTGCTTTGACAGCACAGCTATGTATAGGAGATATTGTTATAAACTCATAACAGCTTGTTCATGTTATTTATATTTCAATGAAATAAAATCAATTCAAGGTAGCAATTTGCCTGCAAAACAATTTGACTGCCAGGCAGTCCTAGTATGACTAGTGGATAGCTAGGGAAACTAAGGCAACATGACAGGGCAAGGGGTAATGGAT